>DWNE01000440.1:0-29294 GCA_018249875.1 Cecropterus toxeus | reverse complement strand
GGTCTTAATGCGACCTCTTGAAGCTGGTAGAAACCTCTGCAGTTCGTCTCCGGAAGCACGACCGCCACACCTGCTCTTTCACGCTAGAAACATTCCACCTATATTCCACGCTTTCTACACTCATAGCCCTACAATAGGCTTTTCTTTCTTTGAGTGGCATGGACACACACAAAGACGAATACACAAACACCCAGACCCAGAACAGAAATCTAAATTGATCATTCATGTCTGTCTGGCCGGGGATCGAACCCGGCACCCCCTGCGTGACTGACCGGTATGGTGACCGCTCCGCCACGCGGGTCGTCAAACTTATTCCGCGTAGTAATATCAGTGTTATGCCTTGTGTTCGTTGCTTCTTGATTCGACTCTGGAAGCACAACCGTCAGACCTAACCTGCCTATTAACAGTCAGTAACACTCTTCAGACCAGAACTTTGATGTGTTATGATTTACAGGGTATGGTAAGTGAGACATACTTATCCGAGACTTAGTCCTTAGAGTCTCAACCACCGATAAGACTCTAATGGACATCAGTTACCATTTAATATTAACTTACAAGGTGGTAAAGCCAGTGTAGTTCAACCAGGGTGGTACCGCCACATCTATTTCTAGCATAAAGAAGTTCTTGCGTTTCGGTGGGAAGGTGTGGTTGTCGGCTCACTTTTATATGAGACGTCCATTTCAGTCCTCAGGAGTAGCAACTCATCTGTGATTGATTTCAGATAGAGCCCTTGTTTTATATGAAGTTGCTTACAGATGCTCGCGGACGGTAGTTACCACTTACCATCAGGTAGACTGCTCGTTTGCTACTTCAGTATTAAAAACCTTAGAAATATGATATCTACATCTGCTGTATCGACGCAGTTCATAGTAATATGGGTTAATGCTATCAACGACCGCCGCGCTCAAAGGAAATTCGCCTCGTTCACAAGCGGGCTACCTCGCCTGAAACGTGTTTGATTGCTGTTACTTGTCCGGGTTGCTTATGTGAACTTTATAGCTCTTTTATAAGGGTGAAGTAGCAAAGGAGCATGCAGACGAATTGACTTCTGTAAAATTAAACTAGGAACTATGTTAAAATATTAAAACAAAAAACGTGGCTGATTAATACGATTTTTTTGTTCATATTGATATACAGGTAGGTGCAGAACTGAGTCAATCTATCGAAATTATTTGATTACATTAAATTCATTTATGTTTAATGGAATTTTATTAAGAATTTTTGCGTTTTAATTTATAGCTGTATCCTTCTTGTTCATATTTTAAATAGAGGTTGTCCAGTATCTACATTTCAAAACTATTTCAACGTTTTGAAAATTACTTAACTTACTCTAAGGGCAGGAAAATTTTAAGGGAATACCAATCGGAATTTTGATGAAATAAAGTTATCTATTAAATGAATAATAATTACGAAGTACCAACAAATAATAAAGATATTTACTGCAACTAACAAATTATCGTTACTAGGCAGTTTTAGTTTAAGCCAAAATAAATATTCAATCTTTTAAGAATTGTTATACATTTCCAGGAGCCAATTTATAAAATTGATAATGCGAGAATATATTTTGCTCTTTATCTTTAAGTTTTTCACAGAACTAATTAATATTCTATTATAGAAGAAAGCATCTCTTCTTTTATATTTATATAAGCAAATTTAAATGAATTAAATTTATTAAAAAATAGTATTACTTAGCGTAAAAGGCTGTAACCAAAGACAATATGTAAAAACATTAAAAGCATATTGATTTAACTAAAACTAAAACTATCTTAATACATAGGAGCTAAAGGTGCATGTTATATAATAATAAGATTTTTATAGCCTAAATAAAAGGACAATAAACATAAACTAAAACTAAATATTTATACGAAACATCTAGATAATTAAAATGCCTTACAAACGCCTCTACCAAGTAAAAGTTCAGTCGTCTAAGTTGTACTTCTCATTTACCTTCAGTGTATACGGTCTCATTAGTATATGTTGCCGTAACCGCATCCTGCCGAGATTGCACATGCGGTATTGATATGTATGCAGGAGGTAAACACGGGATATGCGGGCCACTCGTATTGCACGGTTTTGTAGATCGAAGCAAATGCTGGAATGAAATCGTAGCACTTCTAGTGCCACTCGTGTGCCGGAAACGATATTTTAAAAGCTACCCTTGCGTACCTATAGCCGGTGCAATGACATGGTGTTCGTTCAGAGACGCGGCGATTCTCTGGTGTTGCAAATATCTGTGAGACGTTACTATGGCTTGTGTTCTTCATTTTTCACAAGTAGCTTAGTAGGAATATCGAAAATTTGGTATTACACATGTAGTCAGGGAGTCAGTCGAAGATTTGAGTAGTAGCATCTGATGTACAGGATAAGAATATCCTATAAATCTTCTTCTATCTATACAAAGAAGCATAAAATATATTGTGCTTAAAATAACTCGTGAAAAAATTGATTTAAAGTAAAGTTTAACAAAAACGCAGGCGATGCAATGTATGAGGCTTAAAAATGTATCGTTTCACTCACTCGTCCGTCAAACAATCAGTTTTCTGCCAAATAAAATTCAGGGTGGCAATATAGGCCTTTTTTAGTTGTTAGTAGGAAATTTGAAATTCTCTTGAAAATAAATGTACGTTACCTACGTACATTTATTTTCAACTGGTACTCGAATTGTACTTCAAATTGGTACTCGTACTTATTTACAAACGTATTCTGATAAGGGTTCTCCTACCTAGTAGAAATCAACTTAGATTTTTTAGATTGAAGTAGCAAACGAGCATGCAGTCCATTTGGTGGTAAGTGGTGACTGCCGCCCTTGTGTAAGCAACTTCATATAGAACAGAAGTTCTATCAGAAATCGACCACACTTGTGTTACTACTCCCGAGAACTAAGATGGTCGGTCGTAAGAACTGATTCACGCTAGGGATAATCGGGCGGTGGTACCTCCCCGATCGAACTACACTGGTACATAACTCTTTTGTACTTTTGGTTCTACTACATTGTACTTTTATTTAAATTTTCTGCCTTAAATCTACCATTATTCCCACCAGGATTCTATTATGTAAATGGTAGAATTGATCTCATCTTATTTCATGTTTTCTGTCATTTTGTGGATGTTTATGTACTCTACAAACGTTTCATACATTTAAGGTATGTTTCATAAAATGTCACATTTATCTTTTATGCACAAAATTATATCTTGTTCTTCTTTATGTAAAATCTCATAGTATAATTTAATTTCCGCCTTTCCTAACTATAAAAGACATGTTGAAGTCGTTGACAATTTCCGAAATTGCTTCGCTGAAAAGTATTAAGTACTTCAACTGTTTCCGTTAGTACACGAGTATTCATGTAGACTATTTCATGTAGACATTTAAATTAATTTCAACAATATCTTCACTAGGTTGATACATGTTGCTTTTCATTTTTTTTATTAAAAACTTTATTTATGTTTAATTGCATGATTATATTCGTGGTGGGTACCTATTTTTTTTTCGATGTGTAAAGCTTCCAAAGGTACCTGACGACGTGGGAAGGTGGCCATCCTCGGTGCTGCGAAGAGGACTCTGGGATCTCCATAGGAACGAGACTGGAATCCTCTGAGCACGATGCCCCATCGGGTTTCACCCAGATGAACAGCTGGGCTTACCGCACCGTTTTTACGACGGTATGTGACCACTCATACTGCCATCCTTCCCGGGCTTGCTTGGTTGGACGGTTCTAGCTCCCACTCTCGCCACCCGTTGAGTGGTTGGCGTACGTAAAAAAAGTCCTGTCCAGTACTACGAGGATACAAAGGATTCCATCTCTTTAAAGTTAAAAAATATATTTAAAATAGAATTGAAATTTTGAAACGAACTACGAGGAGCTTTCTATGAATATATTTTTCAAATGCTCTCATTTCGTGCTATCTTTTATCTAGTCATATTGACCGAAGTCCGCTTGGAATCAATTAAAAAGAGTGATGTATTTTTAGCTACCAAATATTTGAATTTTATTCGTTTGACAGTTCAATGTGTATTTATTTTTGATATGCCTCCACAGATGTGAGGAAGCGTATCAAAAATAAATATATACATCGATACCTTTTTATGTTCCACTGCTGGACAAATGACGATTCTGCGTAAATCGACTTTCGCGTCAATTACAGTGATATAGTTTTCTATATTAGGGCATTAAAAAGGGTTCCAAATAACTCCCGAAACCTTTATAGCAATAAAATTAATGTTTTGAGCTTACGGAACAAATAAAAAGATATATTATTATAGTATAGGTTTGTATATAACTCGATTCTCTAAAGTAAATAATACAATAGCAGCTTTTGTAATGTTTCCTGCTCACATTTTTATATGAATGAAATAGCAAACGAGCATGCGGTCAACTTGATAGTACGCAGTTACTACCGCCCGTGGACATCTGTAAGCTATATACAGAACAGAGGTTCTATCTGAAGTCGATCATAGATGCATTGCTACTTCCTAGGGCTAAATTGGTCGCCTCAAATGTAAGTGAGCTAGCAACCACTCCCTTCTACCGAAACGCAAAAACTGTTTCATGCTAGACATGGGTGTGGCGGTGGTACTTCCCCCATCAAACTACATTGGTTCTGCTACGTGGTAAGAATCATATATTGATTCTCATTCTAATTAAATAATATTATAGCTAAGCGAACGAGCAAAAATCAAATAGATATGTATTAGGTAGATACAATCCTTGTTAAATCAAGTTTAAAAGTATATCTTCTATATTCTCAATGGTGCTAAATATTTTGATTCGATTTAACATAACTTTATAAAAATCAAATATGAAATATGAAAAATGAAGTATTAGGTAGATACAATTCTTGTTAAATCAAGTTTAATAGCTCTATATTCTCAATGGTGCTAAATATTTTGATTCGATTAAACATAATTAAATAAGATTCGTTTCATTTAATTTGAAAGGAATTAATTCAAATTGATATCATTGTTTCTACATTTCCTAATTTCCGTTCCACGAAACTGTTACATCTCAAAGCACTTAAGAACTATAATTATAATAAAACCCTCTACATTAAGTAGTTTATAAGCACCTAGTTTGCCAGCGAATAATGTATAATTTCATAAAATGTCTCAACTTAAGCATGAACCGCATTACCACAAAGGATTCGTGGCTTTCTTTTGCACGTAGTTTAGAGGGGTTATGTTATCAGTTCTACCGAGAAATTTGCTGAGATTTAGTTGCGAAGCCTTCCTTGCCTTTGTCTTTTGATTTCAAGACATCTTCAAACCACCTCAGACAAGTCCTTTGAAGCTAGGACCTTGCTTTTTTGCTGCATACATTAACATAACTATTCAAGTTCACGTTGAAAACTAGTTGTGCCTACGTTGCAATATAATCTTTTCTTTAAATTTAAAAGTATCAAACAAGCGTACAGGCTATAAAGAAGAGGGGTTCTATCTGAAATCAATCGCAAATGTGTAATTAATTTTATTATTATATATTTATTTTATAAATTAGTTATTTATTAAATCAAAAAATATATGTACTATTAAACTATTAGAAGAGATAAGAAAAGAAAAACATAAAATTAATTCTAAAACTATTCATATAACAGTAATTGTGATTATAAGTAAAACAAACCACATTGTATTGCTACTCCCAAAAAGTAAGACGGTCGCCTCATATCCATGCGAGTCGGCATTAACACCCGTCCATCTAAATTAAATTTCAAGTGATTTCACGTTTTGTAATTATAAGTATTTTGTTATAAGTTAAAAGCTTTCCATTTTCATAAGCTGCAACAAATCGGAGCACTTATCTGCCGCCTTAAAAAAGCAAATAGAAATGCGGCTATAATGGCGGATTTATTTGGTTCAATTTGGTTTTATGGGCTAATTCATTTGGGATGATAGCCTGGCCTGCCGCCTGTCGAATGTTTGCCAAAGCCCCGGTTCCCCACCATCCGTTATCATTCCCTCCAATTCTTCGCCATTCCCACCATTCCGCATTCGACAATGGTGCCCTCACGTTTTCTTCCATGACTTTTTATTACGCACCGTTTTACATATAGATAGACTTCTGTGACGAATTACTTTTTTATTGTCTATAAAAAACCAGCGCTGCTCACTGCCTTTCCTTAGCAGATGACGTTTTGACTGGGACGTAAAAAGAACGGCAGTGCCTTACTGAACAAGGTTTATAGCTAATCTGATGACAATAAAGATTGAAAGAAAGCTTTCTCTGACTACAAAGTTAATAAATACATTTTAGAATTTTATTGTTGTTATAAATAAAATGTAGAAAAATAAGAGAAAAACGACGAATGAAGAGAAAATGCCCTGCAGGTAGCTTGAGTACTTTTTGTCTTAGAATCGCAATTTATAAAAAAGAAATCTCTTTTTGTAACAAAGACTGCTATATCTTACAATTCAATCAGCTGGTGTTGGTGAACCTAGTGGTATTATAACTGTGATGATTTTAATTTCTAGTTGAAATTGATAAAAAAAACCTTAAACAATCATATTTGCGAGAGCGATTTCGTTAAAACTCCAATAAATCTAAAGCATCACTTGTAATCGATTTGCAACATTTATTTAAATATTCATGCCTTTACTAGCGGAACAACAGCTAATTTAAAAATCGGTCATGTGCGAGATGGACATACGCACGAAGGGTTCCGTACCGATATCTATACAAAACGCCTAATAAACACGTTTGTTGTATGAAAATCATCCTTAATTATTTATTTTATTCTATTTCTTTTTTTGTATTTGTTGTTATAGCGGCAATACAAATACATCTTTTGTGAAAATTTCGTCTGTCTAGCTATCATGGTTCATGAGATACAGCCTGGTGACAGATGGACGGACGAACAGACAGCCAGACGGACAGATGGACAGCGGAGGCTTGGTAACAGGGTTCCGTTTTTACCTTTTAGTTACGGAACCCTAACAACCAACAGATAGTTACATATGTACATTTTGAAGTATGTCTTATATTTCAAAATATCATAAGTATGAATACTGTTGTTAAATTTGTAACTTAATCTATTTCACCGCTCGCAATGCTCTCTCCAAAAGGGAATCTACCTCCAGTTGACAAACCGCAGGATGTTCTAAAGTGTACTTATGTATCTACTTTGTTATCTGCACGCCAACTTCTCTCCTCTCTGAGTTCATTGTACGAGTTGAGTGTTCTGTTAGGGATTTGGGGTGCCAATATTAAAATTACAACAAGAGTGACGCTTTTGTCCCTTTGAGAGCGTTATAATCAATATTCGGTGGTTATATTATGATGGCGTGTTCTTATTGAATGCCTTGTAGTGTAGAACATTTAATTTTATCATTGACTCCTAATTGTTCTACAAAAATAAAGGTATTTATCATAAATATTACAATGTATATGTGCCAGGTGGTAGAACCAATGTAGTTTGACCGGGGAAGTACCACCGCCACGGTTTCGCTGGAAGGGTGTGGTTGCCGGCTCTTCTTTATATGAGGCGACCTTCTCAGTCCTCGAGAGTAGCGACGCATCTGTGATAGACTTCATATAGGACCCCTGTTCTATATGAAGTTGCTTACAAATGTCCATGTGCGGCAGTCACCACTTACCATCAGGTGGGCTGCTTGCTCGTTTACTTCATATTTATAAAAAAAAAAACAAACAAACAAGCTCCCGAAAATTGTGATATTTTGATAAATAGGCACAATATTATTGTTGTTCATTTTTTTATGCACGCATTTTCCCTAAGCCCTGCATTTTATACTGGTATGCAGATAGACGTGTTTTGGTTTTATATACTTATCTACTGGGACACGGATTTAGTAATATCTTCCATAAACATAATAATACAGTCTACTATTTATTGTAGCGTGGGAGGCCTGTCGGTAACCTTACTAAAATGCGTCAATAAGGTCGTAAAATAAAACTTTCCACTTGTCAAAAAATAACAATTCACAATCTATTACAATTAATATAGCACTCGTACGTAAGTATACAATCCGTTACTTCGGTAAAATAGGCTCAGACTAGCAATAACTACCAACCAGTATACATAGATCCCTCCCATTATCCCCAACGCCTTTCCCCGAGATAAGGTACAAGCACGCCTAGAAAGTTAAACAGCTCCCGCGTCATTGGATAATGTTGCGAAGTGTTGGAGGGAATTATTAATAAGGGTTTATTCATATTACAATGTTGGCACAATTTCAACGATAGAAATTGCCAATGTTAGGCAAATGACGCAATTATGAACCTCAGGCAGCGGCGTTTCGCAACAAATTAAATTTATACACCTGTGTTTAAATAAGTGTAATGGGGTTATTTACGATATGAGTACAGTAACAAAGTCTTAAGCCACATAATTTATGCCTGTACCCAACTGCCGGTGCCTACGGAATTAATAATAAAATAAATTATTTTTAAAACAGAAAACTCGAGTGAAATTATGAAAATATACATTTGTGAGCGGTGTCAAATTTAGTTATATTATTAGTAGATTTTATTGTAATGTTTGTTTCTGCAGTGCTTTTCTGTTTAATAAAAAGAAAATCATCACTTTATCCCTCCATTTCTAAGCCCTAGCGGCCCGGTATCTGCTACGCTACGTATAAAGTAAAATATTGAAAAAACAAAATGGAACATCAAATTCATTTATTCAAACAAAAAATATTTAATAAATACTAGCTATTCTAAAACCAAAATGAAATGACCGCATGAATGACATAACATGCTTTTACTGTCAACACTGAAAAAAGTTGCAGTTTAACAGCACAATCCCCATCTGAAAAAAGGTTCGATTTGACAGTAAAATCCCCATTTACAAAATGATCCGCCATTTATTGAATTCATTTATTACAAAAAATGTGATAGATGAAAAACCGCTCCACCGATTTTGTGCAAACTTCTCATAAACCATCTACTAAATAGTCCGTACACAGCCTAAATATTTGGTTTGGATGGGTGAGCCCTTCCTGAGTTATAAAATTACAACGAAAAGTGACATTGATTTATATATATTTAGGTATATATAGTAAATAAGTTAACAGATTTCAATCTTTTGTACAGGAAAAAATATTATTAATAGAAACTTAAGCATAAATGTAGTCTGAAAACTTGAAAAAGTAAAAATACGGATTTATCCTCGTCGGCATTCCTTTTTAATCAACATCCCAAAGGAAATAGATAATCTGTTCGAAACCTATATTTATCTTAAAATATTGAAATAAATGGCAGTTCGTATTCGAGGATATTGAACGCCTTCAAATTAACCGCTGTATCGTGCGTTCATGCAGCGTTGCTATTGCGTGTCTTTTGAGATTCAAGAATCATAGTGGTGTGTAGTGAGTTGTCAATTCATTGTCACGATAAATTGAGGAGAATAAAACACTTCTTTTGGCCACAGCGCTGTTGTAGCGCTGCGGCAAAGCTGTGGCCTCTCCGCAACCGGCGACAATGGATAATTAGATATCATCTTTAAAGCTCTCGCGTATAAAATGAATTACACATAGACACATAAAATATTTAATATAATATAAGAGCATACACGTGTTATGCGTTAGTAAATGAAGTACTTTATAGAAATGGTGACAGATGACGATAGCTGACTTAAAAGTGAGTGATAAACATAAAAGACAACTACCAAGGAACATTGTTGATGAAAGTAGCTAAGGCTTAAGTTACGATACTGAAAGGTCATTATTACCCAATATTTACTATTTCACAATAATATAATTATAATAATAATGCTCTATCGACATCAAAATCTCTTTGTTGAAAGAGATTTGCCAGGAATGTTCGAATGGTCCAACATTAATAAAATTTATTTTAAAATCGCGTACATTTATAACACTTACTAAGTAATCGTTCAGTTTTTTATTAATGAACAGGAATGAATGGGATATTAATTCACTTAAACTTAAAATAAAATTGTATATAATTTATTCTGTTTGCAAAATACACGTAGCGCCTCTAATGGGATAAAACTGCATAAACATATCTCATTAATAATCAGTAATTTTTCAGTCTATCATTTATTTTAGCATGGAATATCATATGTCTGTATAAGTCGAAGGCCTCAAATAATAAGCTTCAAGCGACATTCGCCTAGCACTCCAAGGATTCAGCCGTTTTTATATGTCCATCATTTTCGCTTCAAATTGTAGTGAAATTTTCTGAAACTCGCTCAGTATGTGAAATAACGCTTGATACGCATGTTTCGTGGCTCCACGTAACTTGGACCGAGTGACAGACATTTTTGCTTTGCTAGCATATGACTTGCTATAAAGCGTAGTCTGCTTTGTGCCATCGACAGAGGTGTGGGCTCATTTCAGGATTGAAAAAAGTTGCAATGGTAAAACAACTTCGTATAATTCATACGTTGACAAATAGCGATATATTTTGAGAAATAATAAAATAACTGGCTTCGAACGTTTATATATTGGAAAGTTTAAAAATAACAATATTTCATAATATTTGACTTTGAGTAGCTATTGACACTACCCATTGACATTAGATTTATTATTGGCCACCGAATAAACTTATATTTTTTTTTCAAAATGGCGATCATTTTTAAATATGTCAATGAGATTCTCTTTATGATTATTGTTTTAGCTGTTGTATGCTCTTAACTTCCAGCTTCCGTACTCCATGTAGTAGAACCAGTGTAGTTCGACCGGGAAAGTGCCATCGTTCTATTCATGATAAAAACAAACAAACTCGTTTATTATAAAATATACCTCAGTAAATTATAATGCCTTTTGGTCTCGAGTGTTACATGTTACCCTCTAATAAGATATAAAAGAGTTGTTTATGTATTTAATAAAGGTGAGATGCGAATGGTAAATTTGGTGGCACGTATCTCATTTGGGGGTGGATAATAGCCTCCATCCAGCATCTAAACACTTTATGAGGCTACGTGCAAGAGGTGTTGCCCACATTTGGTGATCGTAACTTACGAATGAACGACGATTATATTCATTTAAACAAATTTATATAAATATCAGTCTTAAACGAATGTATTTCTACACAGTAAACAGCTAAATCTGAATAAAAACAGATGAGTGAGTATTTTAAGCCCATCTTAATATACAAAGATGCGGGTGCCGATGTTACGACCCGCGTGGCGGAGCGGTCACAATACCGGTCTGACACGCAGTGGGTCCCGGGTTCGATCCCCGACCAAACGGAAATATGAATGATAAGTTTAGATTTCTGTTCTGGGCCTGGGTGTCTGTGTATTCGTGTTTGTGTGTCCATGGCACCCACGGCACAGGAGAACATACTACTAATGGGGCTACGAGTGTAGAAAGCGTTTATGTTTTACGTTTATTTACTTTGCTTGGTAATATTTTGATAAATGCATGCATTTACTAATTACGTAAAAACTTGTTCTCATTTGTAAAATTGTACACAATAACTTGATTGATTCCCCCTTCTTTGTGAAGCAGGTTTCAAATGTCAGGATAACATTATGTCAAACCGTTGGAAAAAGATTCATGCAGCTTTTCATTGAAATGTCGATCACCTGAAAGAGACAGACAGTATTATTTCAATTTCATTATTATCAAAAGAGGCAAAACTATTCTCTTTATTCCGTTCAATATCGCGCGACGTGTCACAAATATTGTCACGGTAAATCGATAATTACGCGGTCGGTGGTGTCAAAAAGACTCGCAAAAAATACAAAAGAAAACATTTGGACTAATACTAGAAAGAGAAAAAAACTTTTGTTTCTTATAAAATAGATAAATATGTAATTAAAGTATATATAGAGCTCTTTCATTTTGTTGTTCACAAGAAAGAGCTTTGTGCACTTTTTTATCAGACTGTGGTAGCAAATGAGCTGTCTACCTGATGGTAAGTGGTCATTGCCGCCCATGGGTACTTGTAAGCAGCTTCATAAATAATAGGGGTTCTAACCGAAGTCGAGCACAGGTGCGTTGATATGCCCGAAAACGGATATGGTCAATTGGTCACCTCATATATGTGTGTCGGCAACTACACTCTTCCATAGAAACGCAAACTGCTTCACGTTAGAAATAGTTGTGGTAGTGGTACCTCCCCAATCAAGCTGGTTCTACCATCTAGTAAAACCCTACGCACATAGTAATATAAATAGATCTGAAATCATTTTTACAATGACAAATTTGCAAAAATTCCGCAACACTTAACATCATTATTTACCGGTTGAGAGTTCTTGCTTCAGGATAAAGTCGTAAAGAATTGGTAATTGACTGGCGCCCAACGCGGGGCAGACGCTCTTGAGTTTTTGCGAGCATAATTCTGCTTCGTCGTCACTTTTAAACTGGCGACGAAATTTGGAACTCACGAGACTTTTTCTGCTGACGTATTTACGAAAATCCTAAATCTTTTGTGGTAAGCATTACTTAAAATCTTACATTGTGCGGCTTAAGTGTTGTTAAGTATGTAGTGCTGTGTTTGTCAAGAACCTACACACCGTCTAGAATTTCTAATGAAAATACACACAATACACACAGAGATCTATTAATTCGCATTTTACCAATGTGGTGGACTATGGCCTAAGACTCTCTCATTTTGAGGAGACCCGTGCTCAGTAGTGGGAAAATTGTGGGTTAACGATGATTAGTAGTTAAGTTCATGTTATTAGTATTGGGTTTTACATAGATTGTTTATAATACTTTAAAATATTTAACAGTCAATAATACTTTTCAAAAACCTTCATTACATTTATTTTGTTGTTTGTAAAGCTTTATTTATTTAATTCATGGATATATCTGTACTATGCACGTTATTCAAAATATATAATATTTGCTTTTGCTCGCAACTTCGTCCATTTGCAAATTAGACACAGTTTGGGATAAAATAAATAGTTTTATCTACCAACATCATTCATTACTTTGTTTTCAAACGTAATATTAACGTTATTATCGTATTGGCGACAAGTACATTTTTTTTCATTATTCAAAGCCTTCAAAATTTTCAAAACAGTTACAATAAGAAATCATTTTTTTTAAATACAAATATTAACTAGAATATTGTTCTTATTCAATTGTACAACGCTTATAATAATAAGCTTGGTAAAATAAGGCAGGTATTGTGATAAATAAAACCGCTTTTTAACGAAATATGTTTTAAATTTGTAAGAGTGCTATTCAAGTTAAAATATAAGTTACAGTTTTGTAATACGTGTGAAGAAAAACTAAAAAAATATAACGTAATAAAAAGAAACATTAGTTTACGTTAGTTTTGCATTTTAAATTCTTAGACTTTTACACCAAACTTGCAAGGAGAGAATAATGCTATATTTTACCCAGAAACTATCTAACATTTCATTTTAATATTTAAAAAGTTGATGCTACACAATTTTTAAGAATTTATAAAAACGGTAACAGCGTTTTACATTTGTGGAACTCTTTGTGGTTCGTGTTCTAATTTGAAGGGAATTTGAGTAAGAGAGACAAACATTTTCGAGGCATTCCAACTTATTCCTCAGAAATAGCTCATCTGTGGTTAACTTCAGATACTCATCTTACTCTGTTGATCACAGATGTCTATGAACTGTTGGAATACGTGGTAATTTTCTTCCTTATCATTGAAAATAATAATTCATTAAAGGCAAAGTGGTGGTAGTATAAGAAAAATACTGTAAATGACTATTTGTGAGTGTCCCTGTAGGCCTATACAAAAATAAAGACATTTCATTTCAAAAAGTTTCGTTTACGGCTACGGTTAAGGCTGCCGTTTCATATTTTAAAAAAGAAATAACTTTAAATTATACTTTTATACTATTATACTATAATACTATAATACTATTCGTTAGTTCGTTACACAAATAAACTGATTAGAATATATTTATATGTTAATTAATTGTCTTAAATTTACTTTTCGTTTAATTCGATCTTAAACACGCGTACAAAAACAACTAAGAATTATAACGAACGTATATTATTATACGTATCGATATAATATTATCGTATACCTATATAGCGTATAGAATATAGTGTACTAGCACTCAATATGACCATAGTCTTAGAAAGCTGATTAAAGAAGAATAACTAGCGTCGACGATCAGCTATTGGTTTCTGAAAGAGCCTTTGTTCGAACTTCTTTGTTAGCCACAGGCTAGATATTGCAATTATGCTGCAAACAGAACGTATCGATGATCGATAATTATAACAAAATAGTGCTGTGAGCTGGCAACATTGATGGACTAGATTAGTAGAATGTGAAATAGGTGTTGTTCTTTTTCATGATGAAAGTAATGTATCATTTCATAACGTAATGGTAGAACTTTCATGAGTTTTGGTCTTTTGAAGTAGTTGATTACCTTTAACTTCTTACCCGACTGCGTCAGAAGGAGGGTAATGTTTTTCGAGCGTATGTATGTATATTTGTTTGTTTGTATGTCTATTTCTATGGCACGCGTTACAGCCCCAACGGCTAGACGGATGTCGTATGACACAATTAGATTCCATTAGAATCGTCTCAGTTTGCAGAGTGACAAAGTCGTTTGGGCTGTAGCGAGTCCCAAAGAAACGGACATACATACATACACATATTCTGACACAGTCGGGTAAAAATACTTGATTTATTTTCCTATCGCGAAGCAATATTTTAAAAACACTCACTTACAGACCTTTCCATTGTAACTTACTATCCGCCTGTATGGCTTTACGTAGGAACTTTTAACGACGTACACTAAAGCTTTACCCGGCTTTGTTAAATCTGGGCGGCCATTTTTTAATTACGGCCCGACGCCATTGTTGAAGTCTGACATCCTCGACGGGTGATCGGCGGTACAAGTATCATCGACGTCTGCGTAGCTTTATCGGTCTAATTGAGATACCACGGTATCTTTTTAATGATAGAAGGATTACTTCAATCATTTTTAATTGCGTTCGCGTTCCGTTAAATATGAATGAAAGGTAGACGCAGATGTTTTAGATTATCTTGGTGTTTAAATAGATTTTTAGCGATGTTGTATTTGTTATTAAAGATATTATTTATAATAATTTCTTTGTTGTTATTATAAAAATAAAAAGTAATAATAAACTGTGTATCTACAAGTACTAGGTAAATATTAAATTACCATTAGTTATTAGTTACCTATGCTGTACTTACAGTTTGTTACATTTATTTTTATATTATTTATTTCATTTTTATGTAAAGTTTTGTTACAGATGTTCTCAATTATTCTTGCTTTATAAAATAACGCTGTCTTTTATACACCTATATTAATTAAGTATTAAAAATATATATAATTTAATTAAATGAGCGTAAATCGAAATTCTCTAAATATTTCCTCGAAGACTTACGTATTAAGTGATGCTTGCATTAATGACACTTCAAGATATTTTAAGGATGGCACGCAGGACATGTTGGGGGATCTAAGAGAGTACAGATTCGAGAAGATAGGGCACGACGTCACACTTTTTCTTTCTTTGTTGTAATAATTTTAATTAAATAGCTTTTCTCCCGCCAGGGACGGACCTATGGGCTTTTTGGGCTTCAGCCCAGGGCCCCGTGGATACAAGGGGCCCCCAGCTCCTGTTAAAATAATAAGAGACAATTCGTAATTAAGGCGTTACGTGTAAAGAAAAAATACTAAATACTAAATAAATACGCAAGAACTGCTTCACGCTAGAAATAAGTGTGGCGGTGGTACATTCCCCGGTCGAACTGCACTCGTTCTACCACCTTTTTTTCCTTCAAAAGGTACCCGACGCCGTGGGAGCAACGCCGGGTTATGTGGGATTTTTTACCGCATTAAAACCCCCCTGGTTGCCGTCCTCAGCGCTGCATGGAGGATTTCGAGATCTCCAACGGAACACAACCGGAGTCCTTTCGGGCTCACAGCGACCATTGAGCATTTCCGCTCACCGTGCCTTCAGATGTTACGATGTTTCGTTAACCACCTAGATAATTAGCCTTTACTCGTCTTCTTATACCTCCACGTGAAGACAGGCAATGGATTTCAAACCCGATACCATACGGCCCAAGCAACGGGAAGAAAAACTCGTGAATTTACGTGAAAATAGTTCTGCTACGTCGACCGTTTTTAAATTTAGCATTCACGAAGAAATTTAAATGCTGGCAATTTGAAAAGCCGTCTTTTGTATGCTTTTAAAGGACTTGCGTTTCATTTCTTAAGTCTCGGGAACGTCTAGTGACTGGTTTGTTGTGAATTTGAAGAAAACAACTTATACTTTTTAACTAATTTGAAGGGATGCTCTAACAAACATAGGTAGGTTGTTATTTAGTTTAGGTCACATACTGATTTTACAAATATTGTATTCTAATAATACATGTATATTATATCATGTATATTCTAATAATTACAGATGTATAGATGACAAGATTTCAAATTTACAGGATTTACTGCAACAGTCCTTAAATTGAATAAAATGATTGCTACTTAATACCTTAACTTAATGTTAATGCCAAAATTATGGTTAAAAATTGAAAATTAAAAGCAGGTACTAAAATAATAATTGATATACTTCGCGGCGAATATATCTCGGTTTGTACATAGCATGTATTTTCAGAGTAATATATTTCGAGGACTGGAAAAAAGGACTAATAGAAATTTTCATATTTAGATATATTTAAACTCCATAATTTGATATAACATGAAGTCTTTATTTAATTGAAACTTTGTTTAAAAAGTACTTTTTAAAAAGTTAATCAAATGTAATTACTTATATTTATTTTAAACACGGGTTAAACCGCGGAATACGACTAGTTTTTCCATATGGAATTGTAGCTAGCTGGATTTAGATTATTAAGGTTTGAAAATTAGAATCATATTTTTAAATATAACAAATATAAGAAAAATATTTTTAATGTTGACAAACATAAATAATATCTTCAAACACATAAAAGGTCTAAACATATTCCAATACAGAAAGCTTTCGTGTAACTTGTAATTAGCGCTTAATTTAGTCGATTTGATTTCTAAGTTAGTGTTAGGAATGTTCGCAATAATGTCGGAGTAAGTTTGAGCAGGATTATCTGTAATCCTAAGTAAATAACTTGCTTAGGCAATTACAAATTCTAGACTAAGTAACCACAAAACTTCGTAATTAATTCAATTTACAATACAGTATATATACAGTATACATATAAACATGACAGCATGCATGATTTCAAGTAGGTGTGTTCAATTCCGGAAGCAATGAATCAGTCTTTGTGGGGGAAACCTTCAAAAGGTACCCGATGCCGTGGGAGCGACACCGGTGTGGGATTTTTACCGCACTAAAACCCCCCGGTGGCCGTCCTCAGTGCTGTGTGGAGGACTCCGGGATCTCCAACGGAACGTGCCGCCGTCTTTCCCGGGGGGGAGGGGGGTTTTAGTGTGGTAAAAATCCCACATAACCTACCTTACCTTATGAAGGTTTCCCCCTCGAAAACAAAAAAAAGAGACATCATATCCATAGCTACCTATTTCTAATTTAGCGTTAAGGGCTGCTGTGTTACGGTGTAAAGGGTAAGGAGAAATACTCATCAGGGGCGTTTTAATTTTGTCAGGGGTAGTAAGATTCTCTCAGGGGTAACACATCTGTGGCCAGTCTTGGGTGAGACTTGGATCTTTTCTGGGATTGCGTACAAATGTCCAAGAGCGGCGGTGACCACTTACCATTGCATGATCGTTTGCTACTTCCATATTTAGAACAATGATTTGAAGAATTTTAAGTCATTTAAGTAAAAAAAACATTTTTAGTAACATATGTCAATAGTTTTTAACTGACTTCCCAAATGAAAGAGGTTATCTATTCGTCACGTATTTTAAAATTGTATCTTTATTTATCTCCTCTGGTAAATACCGTCTTTCTTTCTGTAACTATCCTTTGATAAATTTAAATCACATATTAAATGTACATATTAAACCAAAATTCAAGCATTTCGTACCCATTAATAAGCCACGTTCTACTTATAACTTAAATTTGAATGTCATTGAAGTGAAATTTTAGAATATTTTTAGTTCGCGACGATTCGCAAATTATTCAAATGACAGTCTTGATTTATGTATCTGAAGAAGCTTTCGGTTTCGTCTAATTTTGTCACCCTACGACAGACGAGTGGAAAGAGATTTTCTAAAAAAGGCGAACTAATACAGAGAGCGGGCTGAAAGGCTTTGATTCGACTTTTTTCGTCTGCCTGGCGTAAGATGTTTCGACTCTTGCAAATGTGAGTGTTGCTTTGTGATTTTACGCCATGAGAAGAATCAGTAAGTAAATTTCGTCCAGTTAGAATAAATGGATTTCAATTAGTACGATACACATTTTTGCCCATCATTGACCCGCGACGACCCGCGTGGCGGAATGGCCACCGCACCGGTCTGACACGCAGTGGGTCCCTGGTTCGATCTCCGGTCATACAAAAATGTGAATGAAAAATGAAATCTAGACTCAGATTTCTGTTCTGGGTCAGGGTGTTTTTGTATTCCTCTTTGCATGTCCATGGAACCCACGACACAGAAGTAAGTTCTACTGTGGGGCTATGAGCATGAGATCACTTCTCTAGTAATATATAAGGCACTTTCTTGTTTCTGCTCACATTAAGTACATAAAAAATGACAAGGTAATTTGGGGATCTAAAATAACATTTAAATTAGTTTGACCAACAAATTACGTGAACATAATTTTTATTCAGAATATTTTCCGGCCTTATCAACCGCCCGGGGAACTAATGTAGCGCTTCTAAAACATTTTCCATACACGTAACGTTCATTTAATGTTGCCGCAAAAGAATCTGTTATTCAAATTTACGTTTTGATATATGTATGTGTATGTACAATGTATCTCCGTTTTTCCAAGCCGCTAGACCATTGCGGTCCTGAAAATAAAATTGCCAAAAATGTGAAAACTGACTGCGCCATAAATATCGTTCGTTATGTTTATTTAAGGAAAGGTACGGCACGAATTTATTACCCGCTGTGTAATCAGATTTCTCCTTTAATAATTTATTAAAATATATACTGTACTGTGATTTTATACTACTGTACTGTTGGAACTGTCATGTAAGTAGAACTTAATGTTCTTATGATTAACACATCTATTGCTGACAGATAGCATTTTAACGCTCCTGTAATCTGACTTAAAAGGTACGTACATATATTTTCTTTTACAGAACATCTGTTCTTAACATGACATGCAATGTCATTTTAAAACCATTATTTTGTTCTTATACCTATATCATTCGTTGGTCTATTATTATGCAATATTGATGATCATTATACGATTTTAGACTAGTGTTATCCCGGAATTTGTTCATTTGAATTACATATTCAAATGAACAAATGGGCAGTCACGAAACGCGGTTTTATGTATTTATTCTATTTACTTACATCTTTTTGTGCACGGTGACAGTAATCATACATTTACAAAACATATAGTATAAAGGGCCATTTGTTTAAAAATGAAATTTGTTCCAGCAGCTCCGAGATCGGAATAGTTATAATTATGTTCATTTCTTTCCTACGGGTAGTCAAACAGTTGCTTTGATCGTGGTTACGTGGTCACGCATATTGTGAGTACCCTAATTTTAAATATTAGTACATAAAATTATTCACATTTTTGATATAATTTTATACAAAGTTCCTTTATACACGTAAATTTTATAAACTAAATATATTTTTTACTCCCAAATATTCCCACTCCCAAATAGAGTATATTTATATAAAAATGTCTGGTAGTACACAAATCAAATATCCAAATATTTCAAAATCAGATCCTCAGCTAGCAATTTAGTATTTTTTCGTATTTCTGTTAGAGAGCGTTATTTCCCTGTTTGGTGGGTATATGTTTAGATGAAATTAGTTGAGGTGCGAGGTTACAAGCAAGATGTGTGTACGATTTTCTAGCACGTTATACCTAAGTAATAAGGGTTCCGTTTGACCTACTTTCTATTGCTACGGGAAATTATAACCTTGCGCTTTGAACTTATGTATGAAAACACTTAATATACATAGTAGTGGTAAGTTACGTTGTATTCAGAACTTGTATTTCTGGTAGCATATAAGACCGCGACTACATCTACTAGTCGGGAGGATTGAAGTCGTAGAAACGTATCAAATCGTGCCTTTACTACGCTATAGTCATCCTCAGAGAAACATAAAAAAATTACAAAATTCATTGTGATTCAATTCGTGTAAATGAAAAAAATAGTTGAGTTGTACCCACTTGTAAGGCAAGAATCATCAAACACACCTACGACATATTTTGGGTACTCTTTACTCTAGAGTATAGTATTGTCGCTTTCTATGAATTAAGTACGTAAAAACTTCACTGAAGAAAAAGTACATAATATGTGCGCTTTAAAAAATCGATGCCTTATGAGTTCAATATAATTATGATTGCAATCACCCCAGATAAGGTCAGTCTTACCTGAGGTTAGCGAAAGATACGTTGCTACTCCTGAAGACTAACTTTGGAAAGTATGTTTTTCTTGAAATACTTGTGCATACCCTTCAGACCAGAAGACAGCAGCATAAAACATTGTATATGTTACGCATTATTGTGTTCTGGTCTGGAGGATAAGGGTGGTAATGGAGATATACTTATCCGAGACGTTCAGACTTACTCCTCAGGAGTAGCAAAGCATCTGTGGCTAACCTTAGTTAAGACTCTGATCTTATTTTGGGCTGATAACAGATGTCCATGAGCAGCAGTGGCCACTTACTGTTAGGTGGACTACATGTTCGTTTTATACTTCCATATTAAACAAAAGTTAGATAATATAGTAAGTTCAATATAATATTTATTTTTCAGGCTAAATGGCCAGCGTTTAATGCTTCAAATAAGCTCCTAAAATCTACAACCAAGAACACCGAAGTATTACAATACTTAACTAAAGATAGCAGAGAAGTATAACATCTACGCTAAAGTTAAACTTTATTGTACGCGTCGTCGAACATATTAACATTAACTACACATTACAATACGGATTTCCTCTGCTCCATACGCAACAGTTCTGTAATGACTCAAACTAGGCAGACATGCAGTAAATATGTTCAAGGCAAACTTTATATAATCCGAGTCTGGGGGAGGCACTCAACAAGTAGCTTCGGTCGCGTCTCACTTGTATACATTTATTGAATTTCACGCCTCAGTCTTCCCGACGCTTCTCGTGCTCCGAATTAATATTAGTTTTTTAAACGAACGCTCCCAAGACTAAGTAGGTACTTATCCCTCCCATGTTACCGCATTCTCACTCCTAACTTATTCCGACCACGTTTCATAAAACAAATTTCGACTGTCTTTTAGTACTCTCGTGCACAAGACTCTTTTTTGCACTTGAAAATAAATTCGCGGTGTAATTTCGTGTTTATCCGGGCGGATATTTTAATTTTTAAGCTCATGAATAGAGAAAGATATAGGTCAGAGGTCGCGTTTGGAGTAAATGAAGTTCGTTGGCATTTTTGAAAAGAAAGAACAGTTTTTCGTACAGTAGCTACGCTAGCGTCGTTCTGTGAACTCTCAAATTGTAAGCTTAGGCGTCTGGCTAAATTCAAGTATATTTAAAAAAAATGTATTTTACAAACAACATGGGAACATTGTTTTTGTTTCTCTCCTCTCCTATTCATTATACTATTATATAAATAGCTATGGATACAAAAACTTATAACTTACTAGCTGTACCACGCAGTTTCACCCGCGTTTATTGGATACCAATCTATTAAAAAGGAACAAACATACCCGATTTGATATAGCCTAAAGCCTTCCTCGATAAATTACTATTAAACACAAAAATATTTTTTTCAATTCGAACCAGTAGTAGTTCCTGAGATTAGCGCCTTCAACCAAACAAACTCTACTGCTTTATAATATTAAGTATTTTAGTAGATAACATTGAGGTAACTAAGGAACAGGCAGTCCAAGCTGATAAGTGGATATCTGTGTCTAACGTCGTATGGAACAGTTTTCACCTGAAACTGTTCACAAATAAGTTGCACTTCTGAGGAACAAAATGGACGGCTCATAGACAAGTCGGTCGGCAAACATATCCTTCCGCTCAAACGCAGACGTTACGCTACAAATACGAGTTTACTTATATCAGTGAAGTTTTTATGAACTTAATTCATAGAAAGCGACAAAACAATACTCTAGAGTAAAGAGTACCCAAATTTGAAGTCGTAAAAACCTCTGTGGTTCGACTGCGTAAGCACCACAGCCACACAATATCTGCCTAATAACACAATAGAAACTCGTTTTTTTATAATTTAATTTAAAACATTTTATATACTACGTTTAAAATCCCACATTATTGAATTAGAAAGTAATACCTGTAATCGTAATTTAAATATTAATTGAACTAAGATACAAAATATAATAAGAATTTCGCAAATTTATTATTAATTTAAACAACAATGCCAACGAAAATCTCCCGGATAGCAAATTAACATCTTCTCCCTCAAGTTGATTGCAGATGCATTGCCAATCTCGAGACTTAATTGGGACGCCGCTCCAAAGTTTATTTGCATGAAACAGCTTGCTTAGCATTTTTGTAAATTTAAACAAAAATATGTATATATTTCCCAAATATGCGTATCGGTTTTGAGCTACTAGAATACTAAGATATACATCTTGAGGACCCGTGTGGCAGAGCGGTCACCATACCGGTCTGACACAAAGTGGGTTCCGGATTCGATCCCCGGCCAGCCAGACATCTGAATGAATTTAAATTTCTGTTCTGGGTCTGGATGTTTGTATATTTGTCTAAGTGTGTGTTCATGGCACCCACGACACAGGAGAAAATCCTAATGTGAGGCTATGACTGTAGAAACCGTTATTATTACACGTTGCCTCTTAGTCACTTAGAATGCGGCTTTCGCTGAAACCCTCTCTTCCCACTCTAATCAACACACAGAGGGAATGAACACAGGATTCGGAGGAGTTCAACTCCTGGTACTAGAGCTCGAGATGTCATGTGTGCGTTCTGCAAAGAGTCAGGTCAAGAGGGATACCATTGAGAGGAGCCCCTCCCTCTCAGTATGTAGGTGGCGTTAACACCAGCGCCGGCTGACGTTGCAGAGCCGCGAATGTAATGCTAAGGCTTTTTCGTGACCCGGCACTGACAGTACGGAGGAACGCCGCGGAGTTTTAGTCGGTAGGAGTTCACCTCCGGGTAGAAGGGAACCCATGAGGATTTTGTCCGCGTTTAAAAAACATTTAGAATGCTGATAATCCGTTTAAAGCTTCATCACCGTTTGTTATCTGATAATCCAAACTCACGGACGTAGAAAAATCTGATAATAAATTTTTGATACAATCAAAAATCTCCACAATAGTATTTAGTAATTTTATTTCCAAACATACTTATGGTTCCACTTGTATTTGTGTATACGAATGACACTAAATATGCAGATAATCCTCGTTTATATAATTAAAAGCTTTATTATCTTTTGTTAACTGATGATCCGTCTGATGTACGTTTTATTAAAAATGATTAAGCATAACTCCATAAACATTACTAAAGTTGCCGTTAGATATGCCATTATACTGTTGCCCGCAAATTTTAATTAAATTTCAGATCGAGTCTCTGAAGGATAATATAAACAAGAAAGTTTAAAATTATTTTGACAAATATTTGGCCTTCCAAAGTTGTTCATACCTATTGCAAACCCTAACGAAATAAATACGAAATTTGTTTCGTCTGGCAACTTTCCTAACAGTTGGAATTGAATATTTTGTAAACTTACGAGTATTGTATAATGGCGGCGGCTTCACTCACCACCACAATAAATATGAAAATATATTTTTAATGGAATTACGTAGACTAATTGTTTTGATCTGGTATCAAAAGGTAAGTAAGCTTAGGCATACTCTGTTATTTCTCGTTATATATCTATTATATTCGTACTTACCGGCGATTATCACAAAAACATAAAAATCAAACCTTGTAAGTGTTCTCTGTATATTTAACATACCTTTGTTAACATAACAGAGACTAATACTAGTAGTAACTAGTATAGAATAAAGTAGCAGAAATAAGTAGTAACTGATTCCTGCCACTTTATTCCTACGATCACGATTATCATGTTGAAGTGAATCCAATGTATTAATCCAAATAGCTATTTGTGTGCTGAATTTCAGAGGAATCCGACCAGTAGTTTTTACGTGAAAGAGAAAGAAACATACATACTCCTAACAAACTTTCACCTTTATAATATTAAAGTAAGATTAACTTCACAGGTAGTAGTAGCGACAGTGTAGTAGTAGTTGTTTAAGATTAAGTTATGACCAACGTATTTGACCTTTTTGTATTATTTCTCGAAAATGCATTAAAACCATAATAGATACAAGTACAACAAATCTTAATCCCCACAAAATATACAAATAATCCTTACTTAAGTCCTTGGAACCCTGTGTGTTATATTAATAAAGACATAATTAGGCACAAGTGCTTACACTCGGGTCATTAGCAGTACCATTAACGAGGATTTCTGATATCGATATAATGTTATTTCCAAAGCCTATCTTATACATTCAAACACAAGCGTAAATAGCTCTAAAACCAAATAACAAATCAAGAAAGGTATGAAAAGATCCATAAAGTGTTTGTCAAGAGAGTGAAATGATGCCATTCTAAGGACCATGACGCTCTTAAACTTTGGAGAAGAATAATCTCATTTCCAGCACATAAATAAATCTGTTGAACGGCGAGATTGCGTGCTCAGTAACTCGTTAAAAAACGACTTCCCGCTCAAAAGGTAACGGTTAAATCTTAAACCTAAAAGATAAAGTATGTAATAACCAAGTAGCAATTCTACGGCGCTATTAATTTCCTCGTACTTCAAATCCAACTTTTCTTAATCAAATCGTATCAACAATAGATCTTACCAATTATAAAAGCAAAATTTTGTGAGGTTAGATTTGTGTTTTTTATTTTTTATGCAAAAACTGCTGATTGAAACTCTTTCATGCAAAAAATACATAATTTAATTGAAACATGTCACACATAAAGTTTGGTGCCAATTATGATTGATGCAGGCGAAGGAATGATTTCCATTCCTAATTTAGTTATAGAATAAAAAATGAATATATTGATATCGTACACGACAATAGAATATTATATGTAAGCGCACTGGAGTTAGATCAACATTATCATTGACATTTTTATAATAAAGAAGGAATAAAAGAGCATACGGTCTACCTAATGGAAAGTGGCCGCAGCCTCCACAGAATTGGTTGAATCAACTACGTTTTACATTACATCTCGAAACATGTACATACTTACATCTCATTTTTCTATAAGAGACTGCATTGCGAGACTTACATTTTAGTACATAGCTACTATGTTTTTGATAATTTTACTCAAATTACAAAAGCGAGAGTTTTTGAGGATGTATATGTGTTTCTTGCTCTTTCATGCAAAAACAACTAATTGTATTTAGATAAAATTTCACATACGCTTTATGCCTGCATCAACACATAAGAAACATTTGAGCGTGGTACATTAGCCTAGTGGGCCGAACCACGGGAAAAAGCTTGTCATTATAAAATTAACAAGAAATATTTTTCAAATAACGCTTTAGGACCTCTAACAAAAAATGCTCTAACATTAAGTACGTAGATAATAAAACGTGGATTTTTGCCAAAACGCAGGATATGAGTATACTAAAACACTTAAAACTTTAAGTTACTTTTAGAACCATTCATATTATTGCTAAAAGTGGCATAAATCCAGCAGGAACGGCCGAGATTACTCAATAACTCGTTTAAAACGTCTCCCCACTCGTAAAGGTGAGTAACGGCCGTCCAGAGCCTTAAATAATAAAGTATGCCGATTTTGATTACATTTTTATTGTTAAACGCAAAGCTTTTTTTGTAAGAGCCTCTACTTTAGCTTCGTTAGGATTTTTTTATAAGAATGACGTAACAAACGAGCATGCAGCCCACATGATGGTAAGCGGTTATACCACCATGTACACCTGTGAGCAACTTCATATAGAACAGGGGTTCTATCTGAAGTCGATCACAGATGCGTTGCTACTCCCGATTAGGATGGTCGCTTCATATATAATTGTGCCGGCAACCACACCCTTCCATCGAAACGCACGAACTGCTTCACGCTAAAAATAGGTGTGGCGGTGATACTTTCCCAGTCAAACTACATTGGTTCTACCACCTGGAACAAAAATTTAGGACCATTTTTGGTTTGCGATTAAGACGGTTTATTTTCAAAATTCATTATGACTCTATATTGAGAAATAGATAAACATTGTATCTAATATTTTAAAAAATGCCGTCACTCGACGCTTGGCAGATGTAAAACATTGCTTTTTTACAAGTAATATGCATAAAAGACAAGATTGCGTCAGGAACTAAATATATAGCATAATAAAAATAATGTCACCTATGAACTGTACGTACTAAGTCGAACTAAGACCGCAGCCCGCTCAGATTTGTTCGATACTTAATAGTTCCAAAAAATTATAACAGATGACGCTAAAATAAATAAAGACAAGCATCGCCACGCCAGCAATCTTTACCTGTTTTAACTTTCACGAAAAGATCGTGCAAAGGTCGTCGAGATCGATTAAATACTGATGTTTCCCTAAGAACTCCGCCCACAGGTATCAAATAAACTGTCGATTATATTGTTTTTATCCATCTTATATGTTTTTGAAGTAAACTATAGTGTCTATGTTAATTCCTACAAAGTTTTTGATGCGAAAAAATTCATTTTTTATCTAAACGCGTATCTAAAATAAATTTAACAAATGATTGGTTATAAAAAATGGGTCCTAGAAAATGGCTTAATTTTTTTCAATATGCAAAGATGAAAAAATAAAAGTTATATGAAAGGAAGAGATAATATGTGTATAACTAGCTATATTGTCTTAAAAGTAAAACTACCATTTAAAACTATCAAATATTATCACAAGTACTTACTAGGCAAACAGAGATCGGAAGCACTTCAAGACAATGGGCGCTCGCGATTTTTATTTGCACTGTCATCTTAGAACAATAGCAACCTATCATTGTCTGCGGGCAATGGCCTCCTTCGCAAGAGGGCGCCACCCTCCTCAGGTTACTGGGTTACACATGCTACGGACGTCTTTAAGGTTTTCATCTTAGCCCTTCCTTTTAGACCTTTTATCTCTGCGTAGTGTGTTCATTGTGGAACTTCTTTGACCCTAATGGGACGTGTAACTAATGATTTTTCTGACATTAGGGGCAGTAAAAAGGTATGATTATTATCGGTGGGTATTTGTTTACTACTCTTTCATCTACTTGGTGTAGTATCTATGAATTGCTATGACTTCAATAACTAATTGAAATTATAATGAATTATAAAAAGAATATAGAAGTTAGAGTTTAGGTCTTTTGTTTTTGTAATAATATGATAGGTAAAGTTTTTATAAGTTTTCGTTATGTAAAACATCATATACATAATATTATATATTTAAAGTACCCTTCAGACGCAGTCGAGCAAAAATAGTAGGTACCTGTATTATAAAAGAAAAAACTATTCAAAAAAATTACAGAGGTTCTTTCCATTGCGCCTTTTGAGTTTTCGTTGTAGGACATAAGCCTGTTTCCAACGGAGGGGTTTGCCGATAGTTACCCAACATTTTGGTATCCTTAATTGTTGTTAATGTTCCACAAGATGATGCTACTACTCAACATTTTTTAATTTTGTCGCTTAGTAAGACACAGGCTTACGGGGGAAAGAAGTGGATGAGGTATGACTCTATATGACAAGGTATCGGGACGGGAGCTAACTATTCATGTGAGCATTAAACAACCAAACTTGTACTATAATTATTTTATTTTTATTGCATAATAAATTTTAGAACTACTGTTTTAATTTTTAAAAATCCGTGGCTAAGATTGTGATATCAAGGGGGGCGGGAGGTCTCACATATATGACGATCTGTGACAAAGAGGGGAAGGGGCCAAAAAATCATAAAATGCGTATGAAGTAATTTATGTACGGCCCCCTATGATATACGTGGACACCACACGGCACGATACAACTAGAAGATGTGATTTATTGGAAAAGTAATCGAAGGATCAAACAATAATCATAATAAATTGGGTGGGTATAATCAATTATTTATTTTCTTTAAAGCTACTAAAATTTTGCCTAACAATTTTAATCTTGGGCACTATGAGAGACTCGCTAAAAATATTTCTAAGAAAAGTTATTAAAAGTTTTTAGTTGTCACCCATTTTTGATACAAGTACGTAATTAGTAGTTCATAATTTATCCTTTCATCAAAGTTAACCACTTTTAAAAATAAATGCCTGGCAAGAAATGTGTCGAATAGATAAAATTATGTATAATAGGTTATTCTGTCAGCTTAGCCTACTTCGGTCACTTTTAACTCGGTAATTTTATATATTAATCTAGGTCATCTATCTGTATGCTAAATTTTAGTGTACTCCAACCAATAGTTCTTTGGTAAAAGAGCGACAACCTCACATACATCTTCTTTTATTTCGCATTTATAATATTAGTAAGATTCTAATTAAAAAATGGTATTAGAATGAAACTACATTTATATCTTGACTAAGAGCGAATACACATTGAGCGCTCGGCGTTGCGTTGAGCACGCGTTGAAACTGTACACACACGGCGTTCAGTACGGCGTTCGGTGTGTTATCAGGGTGTATAAATTTCTAGCTCAGTTCGAAAATGGAAGTCGAAGCGATTACTTGTTTGTGGCTTCTCTACCGTCGCTATAAAAGCGCACGATCGAATGTACACCAAAATGGGAGCCCGTGTACCTCGAAGCACGCAGCTGACGCCTGCACGACGCGCGTTCGTACAAAAGTATGTGAACGCGCGTTTGACGCAAGCTTGAATAGAACCGCGCGCTTGTATGTGTACACTTCAACGGACCTACTAGAACGCGCGTTAGCAAAGCGCGCGTTTGAAAACGCTCAAAGTGTTCCCGCTTTTAAACATATTGTGGCGTTTTAATAAATGTGGCATAATAAAATAAAATAAATAAATATTATCGTTAAAAGCATTTACAGTCTTAAGATAATGAACATCAAGTCAGTACTGAATGGTAACAACAACAGACTATATTAAATCCATGTATATTGAAAATCACAACATGTTACACACCGAACAGATGATATATGAGAGTCATTAGACAAATGACAAAGAGACCGCGACAGCGGAGCTCTGATTAATGAAAAAGGAGATGCCTCGGCTTGTGTAGGTAAACAAACTCTATCTTAGTGTGGATATAGAACAGATAGTCTTAGAGTATAATATACTCGTACTATTAACGTTCTATTAACTTTGACGACCCGCGTGGTGGAGCGGTCACCATACCGGTCTGACACGCAGTGGGTCCCGGGTTCGATCCCCGGCCAGA
>DWNE01000439.1:0-29298 GCA_018249875.1 Cecropterus toxeus | reverse complement strand
AATCATAATAGATTAGGGAGTTCAGATGCGAACGGTACTAGGACGAGAGCGGGGCATGAGACGGGACCGGGGCGGGAGACCGCATTCCTCCCGTTCGTCTAGTTAGCTTGGTCGAGTAGTAATGACGCCCATGAACATGTGCGTGCAACTTCACATAGAACAGGGATCTATCTGATTTCAATCTCAAATGCGTTGCTACTCCCGAGGACTCAGATGGTCGCCTCATACATAGATGAGACAACCACACACTTTCAACGAAACTGCTTCACGCAGAAATTGATGTGACGGTGGTACCTCCATAAACGAACAACACTGAACCAAGTAAATTGCAAATTATATAGCAATGTATGAACGAAAATCGGTAATAGTTTTGAAGAAACGCAATAAACTCGCACTAGAGGTATATGATTGTAGAGTATTATTATCGCGGACTTGATTAACTTCAATATGTTACGGCTACTCACGATATGCGATTTAATGAATTTATTTTTGCCTATTTTTTGACCTAGTTACATGGGTCGTGGTCACGGCAAAACTGCGGTGGCGGGGAGAAACCGTTGATAAGCTCTGAGTGCTAGTCGACGGTTTCTCCCCGTTACAATGGCTAATTGACCTAGTTACATGGAACGTGGTCACGGCAAAACTGCGGTGGCGAGGAGACACCGTTGACAAGCTCTGAGTGCTAGTCGACGGTTTCTCCCCGCCACAATGGCTAATTGCCCTAGTTACATGGATCGTGGTCACGGCAAAACTGCGGTGGCGGGGCGAAAGCGTTGACAACCACTGAGTGCGTTCGACGATTTTTCGCCGCCACATCGACAATGAGAATGAATGAATGAATTTTTATTTGCATAAATTATGGTTACATGGGGTCTTAATTTATATTTTCTGTACAGCTCACAATGTACCATATCAATGGTGTGCAAATTTGTTATGTTAGTAAAGGTTAGTTACAAATTTTTGAGAAATTTCATAAATAGCATATTGTGAGTAAACTCGCTCTACTCGTTTCATACTATCGAACAATACCCTTAAATATAATACAGATATACCACAGCATGAAATAGCCTCGTTATCCAAAACAATATTTGGTCCGAATCGCAATCATCATTTATTTCATTTCACTAGTGCGTGAAAGTGGATTGTTAAAAGCACTACACAATTTACAATCATGTTGTACTAATATTTATATTTTTTGTATCTGCTAGTTTTTAACGTAAATACATTTTTAATTTTGACATTTTTACTAGTAATCCTTAGTTGTTAGTTGCCACGTATTTTATCTTTGGATCCGAATTATTCAAAGTCGCTGTATTTGCAGTATAACTTATAAACATCTTATTTATTTAGGTACTCTTAAAACCCTATAATATGTATATTTTCAAAGTTGGTTTGACGCTGGCAGTGCCACCGGCAGAATTATTTTGCCCTAAAAGTAACAGTTATAAATAGAACGATTTTTGTTTTTATTATATGGCAACTGCCACTGATTCTATCCGATGTTAATAACAGATGCATTATTACTCCCGAGGACTAGCGAATCTAGCCTCATATGGAAGTGAGCCGGCAATCACACTCTTCCACTAAAACGCAAAAGCTGCTACACGCTAGTAATAGGTGTGGCGGTCCGGTCCGGTTGAACTACATTGGTTCTACCACGTGGTACTAGGGACGCAGTCCTAGAATAGAATCTAAGCTCATCACTTAAATGCGTCCCTGTCCGGCGATCGAATCTGGAATCCACTGCGTGTCAGACCAGTATTATGGTAATAGTATTACCGTGCCAGTATATGACCGTTCCGCTACGCGGGTCACCAGTCGTCGTCTTCATACACTTTCTATCCAAATTGTGCACAATAACGGTAACGGTAATCCTAATAATTAATATCAGTAAGTGTAGCTACTGAGTTAATATATTGTATGAGATTACTTGCAGTGTAATAGATAATAAGGTATCAACATATAACTGCTTGTAATCTGCTGAGTTAGTTACAGCGCACGGCGAGACTAGTATTGTTCTTGGAAACAATCGTATCCTTTCGAGCTTTGTGTGCTTTCCCGTTATCTCTGAAGGGCATGTGAGCTTACTGTAGCGTTATAAGGACCAAGAGTTCAAAACAAGATCTCCGATAACTGGAAAACTATGTTTCACCACAATTTAATTAATGTGCAATTTAAGTTGTGACTGTTTTACTAATATTATAAATGCGAAACTTTATGAGGATGTATGTGTGTGACTCTTTCAAGCAATGTACGTGTGCTAAGTGTGTTTGTGTGTATAACGTAAATAAAAATATCGATTTAGTAATCACTGGAGCCCATATTCGGACATCTTATTGCGTAAAGATAGTCACATTTTTTTTTAAATCTTCATATTAATATTTAGTTCTTGTTGCCATTTTTATGCATATTACTTGTACAAACAACATGTTTCACATCTGTCAGGCATTCCGTGACATCTAATACTTTTTGTTAATCTTTACTTTTTATAAGATTATTAGTGATTAACCGTAATTGATTAGAATGATTAGAATTAAAGTTTCTAAAACCACCGCAACACATTTTTGACATCGTAAGACGTTAGACCATAGGGCTCATATCTGGGTTGGAAAACAGATGTTCATGAGCGGCAAGGGCCACTTTCTATCAAGTAAAGCATGCTCGTCTGCTATTTCAACAAAATGTACCTACATGTGTAAAACCTTCAAAATATCATGTTTTATTTCGCCGATATTTCGCTTTTTTCTCATAGCAATATCTTATTTATAGAAATGAAAATAGTGTCATTTTAATCAGCGTACATTTCTTTGTGTTTTTGGTTGTAATTTATTTACCTGGATAACACGGGTTTAAGAAAAACAATAATATCCCAGTTTAAGCGAAATATAATGGTTACCTTATCCATATAGCGCACAGCGGGGCTGACATTGTTCTTGTAAACAATCTAATCCTTTGAACCTTTGTTTGCTTCCAGCTATCTCTGAAAGGCGCATGTTAGCTTTCCGTACAAGATATGAATTTAATTGTACGAGAAAATCTTGCAAAATGTTATTTAGCAGCTTCGACTATTATTTCCACATTTGATCAGGAACGCCAGCTTGGAAATCAGCATTGTTAACTTTTGTTGTATTGTCGAAAATTTTAAATTTATGGAATTTACGTATTGTAGATGATGCTATTTGTAATTCGACGCCAAAAACACCGACGCCACATCTATTATTGCCTAAAACAGTATTCTAAGCTGCTGTGTTCTGGTCTGAAGCGTGTAGCAAAGAGAGACCGCCCATGGCGACCCAATTTATTAATCAGGGATTATTCAGCGCAACGCATCCATGACTAACCTCAAGTAAGACTCTTGTCTGGAGGTTATTACAGATTTCCAGGGGCGGTAGTGGCCACTTACCATGAGGACTGCGTGCTTGTTTGCTACTTACACACCACAATAAAAAAATGTAGTTTAGGGACACCATAATAAAAAAAATGTAGTTTAGGGAATTCTTGAAAGTAAAGAAGAAGAAAAAATAATCAAGCTGAAGATTTAGACTGACAGTAAACCTACTCTGAAAGCGCTTGAGACAATCCTATGAATGAAATACGTATAAGAGAGGAAGAATAACAGAATGAATAGGACAAAGGCAATGAAGTGTTGAACCATAGAACAGTGACAGCAGCACCAAGGAAACTGCATGTTTGTTTTGACATTTTCACAAAAAATATATTTTTGTATATTAATATATGAAAACTGGAACAATTCCAGCCACAATTGTACGTATTGTGCTAAAAATTCCACATCACAAAAATGAAAGAACGTCAGCGATTCGTTGACGGCAATTTGTTACGCATTTCAACTCTTAAAGAGATCACAATAGCGCCAGCTGACGTATGAAATATATGGCAGCCGAAATTATGAGATGTTTTTCCAACGTGAAAATTGGAAGGTTTTGCTCAATAAATGTAACAGTTCTTCGCTTTTAGGACGATTGTTATCTAGGTCATATCACGTCTGTTCATTGTTCTGAAGCGTAATAATATCGCAAAGGATATCACTTTCGTTTCTTAATAGTAAATAAGGTCCTTTTTGGAATAGTTATTATATAGACCAGGCATTTATCTTAGCTCCTGTCCATCTGTTAAAAAACATAGGTTTCTTCTGAGAACTGGAGTTCTGCCTTAAAAATCGTACTGGACCGTGCAGGATGGTGATTGCAGAAGTTGAATAACTTCGTTCAAAGTCCCGGGAGCTAATGTTCTGGTTTTTCTTCACTTTCTACAAATTTTACCTGAATAAATAAGATAGTCCTATTTCATTTCATTTTACTATTATCTTAGAAACTATCGAATCGTAAACGATCTATAGCACCTATATGTACATTGTACGTATTATGTTTCTCGTAAACAAGTACACAGCGACCTATATAAGATTAGACGTGATAAAGCTTTCAATTTGTGGATTAAATGAGTGAAATTAATCAGGAGCACCCCTTTAGACAATTATCGTGCCAGAAATAAGGGCGGTGCGCCACCCTTATACTTTACCCCTTACTGCCAACTTTACTTATGGAATGGAAACCTTGATTAAGTATTTAAAGACGGTAAAACTTGGTGGTTTCCTGTAACAATACCATCGCCATGAGTGTTTTAGCCTAACGTGATTAGTTCTGATTCATTGTTTTCTACTTTTGAATGATGTAGAAAGCAGGTAGGTAGTAACAGGAACGAGTATGTAGCAGTATGGTACCGGCAAATCTGTGTATATCTTGTGATGTTTCGTCAAGCATTTCCATGTTTCGGTTGAAAGTTGTGTATACATAACGATTGACCCAAAGGTGAATAGGAGATGATTGTCTCAACATGCAATGTTCCTAGGGCTCAGGATTGGAAATGTATAGGCGGCAGAGACCATTTACTAATACCGGCACTGCAGGCCTATTTATTGCGTTGATGTTATAAAAAGTACATCTAAGAGGCATGACAGCCTAATCCTTTAGTATTGCGATAAAATTTTTACAAACGTAGCTAGAACTACAAATCCTAGAGTAATTCGTTAATAATTATCTTGCTATGTTATTCCAAGTTGGACTTCAGTCTTTTGACAAAAATATTTTTTTTACTTGAATAAAAAATCTCCAGAACACATTAAAAATGAGTCTAAAACAATATAAGATAGAACAATTCTCTAAAAGTCGAGATTTTTTTCAAATTAATCATTTCAATTACAGCATTTGTTAAGCAGAATGAAGTGGTTAGTTCGCAGTAAATTGACTTTCATTCATTTCCAGCGCTTTGAGGATTGAGTTTCAGAAACGTTCGAGAAAATTCTATAAACAGTTGAAAATCTTAATTCTTCCTTTCAAGATTTGAAAGTAGGTATACTTTACGATAGGCTAGTTTCGTAACTTAATTTCAGTAGGATATTTTATGAATGTTAGTTTTGTAGGGTTCCGTATCGAAAGAATTAAAACGGGACTATTACTAAGACTCCGCTGTGCGTCTGTCTATCATCAGGCTGTATCTCCTAAACGATGATAGCTAAACAGTGGAAATTTTCACAGAAGATGTACTTCTGATGCCGATGTAACGCGTCTTTTTTTAAGCGTACTCTAACCGTAGTCGCTTAGAATACGAGTATCAACGGATTTGTGAAATTCGAGTAATACGCCTTTATGGGGCTGATTGATTACCTCTATTTTTTGTAACGCTTATCATTAGTTAAACCTGCCTGACCACTCCCTTTCACAACACATAACAAAATAGCATTTGTTTCGTTTTATTAGAAATCAGATTTATTGAGATAAAAAGGTTAAAGCTATTTTATTGTATTACCATTGAGAAATGTACGAATTCAATTTGTACCATTCTTTGATGAAAGAATTCCGAAATCTCCGTCTTTATCTCCTGCATTCTGCACTGCGAAGGTAATATATGTGAGACAAACGCCCGTTTCTCGGCAATCCGCCTACAAAGACTGTCTAAGTGTCGTAGATAGCGTAAAGGATTGAAATATCCTATTACCAAGACTTCAGGTCTTAGAGAAAGACGCGGTGAAATACGATAAGCGAGGATATCAACGCGTTTTCATTATTATTATTCATTATTATTCATATTCATATATTATATGAATATATTCATATATATTCATATATTATTCATTATATTCATATAATATTCATATATTATTCATTAGTATTAAAGTATTTTCGAGTCAAGCATTATATTATATTCCGTTTGCCTTCTTGGTGTTTATAAGTAAACTAGCTGTCTCACGCAATTTTACGCGGGTTCATTAAAGAACAATGTATTAAAAACAAACAAACAGCGTGATGTTATATAGCTTAAAGCCTTCCACGATAAATTTACTATACAACACAAAAATATTTTTTCAATTTGAACCAGTAATCCCTGAGATTAGCGCGATCAACCAAACAAACTCTACTGCTTTGTAATATTAGTATATGTTATTGTTATTTATTTCTTCAACACAAATTTAAATATATTCATTAAAAAATATATGTTATTGCTACTAAATAACTTGTTACTGACATGTCAAAAAATATTTCTAACATACTAACATATTCCATTTTTCTTGTTACAGATGGCGATCAGGAATTTTGAAAAACACAAAAAGTGATCGTAGCTACAAATCAAAAACAAAAATGATAACATGACGAAATATGTTATCGAACGGACAACCGTTCCACAAAAACCGGACTGAAATCGAAACTATGAATAATGATTGTAGACACAAGTGTGAAAAAACTAAACGTACCGCCCAAAGAGATGCAAATCTCAACTTGTATTCGATTCTTATTATAATTTCATTAGTTCAATCAGTAAATTCGAATACTACAAATATGAATCGTCGTAATACAGATAGGAGTGTTGATAAGCGTGATTATAGTCATAGCAATCCACCTAATGATGATTACGATGAACATGATAATACACCTAATTTCCAAGGTCAATTTGAACAGAATCCGTATTATAATAGCGAAGATTTTCTACAACCACATGGCAAATTTTATAGTGAAGATAACTCGTACAGTAACTACGGAGACTATAAGAAATATTACTTGAACCCTTCGAATCCGATTCCCAAATCTAACGTTAAATTTAAAATAAGTAGTAGGATAGTCCAAACTAAGTATGGGAAGTTACAGGGGATTGTGCTAGCAATGGATGAGCATAGGTACTTGAGCCCGCTTGAGGTGTTTTTGGGTGTTCCGTACGCTACGCCACCTGTTGGATCTAATAGGTAAGTCAATCATTTATTTTATATTCGGAGACATATTCTTATAAGTTTTCATACAATCATATTTTTTGTTATTATGTGTTTAATGTCTGTAATTATCATAATAACTATATAATATGTATAGTATCTAGACACCTTGGTCTTGTTGTAAAATTCAGAATTATTGACCAAAAGCTTTATGTACGTAAAACGTGACAATTCAGAAACATTCCTAAAAGAATTATTAGACACTTATAATATTATACAGTCTTGATAATGAATCTTTCGCTCTGCTAATCAGCCTTTTCTCAACTAGAACTATTTTCATCTTAATTCATTAAATAAAGCTTATTTAATTAGTTTACGTCTTGTCTTTGAACGTAATAAGTAAATACTACTTACCCTTGACTGAAACAATGGCAGGTTTTTACTGTAGGTTCCAAGTCTTCTTAAATGTTATCTTAATTAGGTTCTTTGTTTTACTATTTGTAATTCTTTTGTTTTCCAATTTATTTTTATCTTGTACGTTACAGTTTTAATTGGATTAATTAACTTTAGTCTTGTGGTTAATAGTCCATTATACAGCAAAAATGTTCTCTCAAATTTACTTTTACCACCATCCTTTGAGTTAATTGTTGGGACTATTTTCTAGTTATAAATTAGGTATCCAGGAAATAGGCTTAATGTGTTCCCAGGTTCAGTCCCACCAGAACGCCGTCTCCCTGGGATGGAGTGAGGGTATCAGACAGGCCTGGTCCAGCCTGCCCACAGAAGCTACCAGACCTAGATGACGAGAGGACCATGTTAGAGAAAATGCCTAAAGGCAGACTAGAATACTTGAAAAGACTGATGCCTTATCTTAAGAATCAAAGCGAGGACTGCCTCTATTTGAACATATTCGCTCCGTTGCAAAGTAAGATTATTTGTAAAATATTTTATTTTTTACATGTAATAAAATTTACAGAGACATTATCGACATAGGCCTTAGAACTAGTAAACTGAAGCAATGAGCAGGCCACATCGTTGGTAGGGCTGACGGCGAGTGACTGCTGGATTCAGATGGGCTAGGACCCTTTTTTTCGACTCCGGAAGCACCACCGCCCTACCAATTTCAGCCTTATATCAGCATGCTTATCCGAGGCGTTCCAACTTAGTTCTCAGGAGTAGCATCTGCATATGTGGGCTATTTTTTTATTTCATAAATATGTAGTAGCAAACGAGCAAGCAGCCCACCTGATGGTAAATGGTTACTGCCGCCCATGGACATTTGTAAGCAACTTCATATAGAACAGGGGTTCTATATGAAGTCTATCACAGATGCGTTGCTTCTCCCGCGGACTGAGATGGTCACCTCATATATAAGTGAGCCGGCAACCACACCCTTCCACCGAAACGTAAGAACTGCTTCACGCTAGAAATAGCTAGTGGCGGTGGTACCTCCCCGGTACAAGAGTTATATAACTCCTAAATTATTCTTTATCTAAGTTAAACACAAAGAAACAATGAAAAAATGATCGTTTACTATTAATAAAAAAGGTTTGTGAAAAAAATATGACATTGGAACATAACGGCCAATATTAATATACTAGCGCTATGTTAAGAACCCTTCCGGCTATCTATCTATCTATCTGCCAGCGTGCTCAAATTGCAACTTCCCGACTCATTAGTGATGTATTCAGACATTTTGAACAGCTGTCTAACGATACTGCGTTAGCTGATGCTGTCAGTACGTTGCGTCAACGGTTTGTAATTGAGCGTTTAATTAACGTTCTGCGATTAAATTGACGACGGTGAAACTGGGGTATATATCAAACTCCTCTCTCTGACACATAGGAGTTGTAGAAGCATGTAATTGTACTTAGGATATTGCAACTCATCATCTAATAACGTAGATGAGTGTTAAAAATTGTCGACATTTATTTCCTTACATGGCCTTAAGTAGGATCATGATATTGTCGATGGGAAATCATTCGTTATTTTTTATGTTTATGTAATTAATAATTTATTAAAAGTTAGAGGGAAGGGAGGTATAACATAATTAGGGAATGACGACTTTATTAATTTCAAACTATAGCGCTCTTATTAGGAGAAAAAATGTAGTTGCAAAAAGCATTATACCTCTTCAAGCTTATCGTTGAAAAATAGTTTTATCTTAAACATATCCTTCTGTGGATAAGACCTTATCACAATAGTAATATAAAAATAGGATGATGGCCCTTAGTTATAAAATATTTGTATATATACCATCAAAATTATTTACTAGTCAGTAAAATATTACTGTTCAATCAATTCATGTTTTTGTATTATAAAGTTTGACCGTATTCTCTGTTTTCAGTGGATGAAACGAAACTAGCATTGCCAGTATTGGTCTACATTCATGGAGAGAGCTATTCATACAGTGCCGCAAACCCTTATGATGGCGCCGTGCTGGCCAGCTACACTGACCTCATCATCGTCACGCTTAACTTCAGGCTGGGTGTCTTGGGTAAGTGGTCGTTATGTAAGCATATAAAGGACTTCAAATACTCACTTCGTGTATGTGTTCCTCAAATTCTAGTTATCATTGCAAAAACATAAAAATGAACATATCATATCATAAACATTTAAATATAATTTCATTCGCATTCATCTGTCAGGCTTTTGAGATTTACTGCTGGACATAGATCACCTCTAATTGGCTCCAACCAGTTGTACCTTCTAAATTCACTGGCTTTCTACTGTCATCTTTAGACCATCGATCCACCTGGTCGGAGGGAGGGTAAATTTCAATACGTGCTCGTTTTGCCTAAATACAATCACTATTATAATAATCGGTCTACTGGCAAATACTTGAACAAACATAAAACTAAATTAACAACAAACAAGCTAAGTTATTTAATAATTGTGAAGAATAGTAACTGAAATAATGACGTACTGTAGAACTTTAAATTCTTTCTAGAGAAAGTTGAAACAAAAGTTATATTAATAGCTTGTTAAGATATGTTGTAGACTTAGTATTTAGTTCATGTTTTTGTGGACTTAGTTTAAGTAAATGGAACAAAGAACTGGCGTGCTGTTTGATAAATTATTATGAAAACAAACGACGCGTTTTCAATTTGAAAGGAAAAGTTATAAAGAAGTACTATAAACATACAACATATTAAAATAGGAATAATGATATACTATAATAATAAATACCTATTAATATATGGGATGCTGCACGCAGTGACATTCCTGGTTTTCGTAATATTAATGAAATGAAATCTTTATTTTGTATAGGCCTACGGGGGCACTTACAAATTAATAGGCATTTACAGTATTTTTTTTTACACTATCACCGGATCTTAAAATGACCTCAACTGAGAAGATCCGGTAAGAAACTCAGGAGTTTGTCTTTTTTCTTTGTAATACTTTGTATTTTTTTTACCCCTAATACCATCTATTTATCTTGCAATGTTTGTATACCTATGGTTAGGTCAAATTTTGTCAGCTGAATTTAATTTTCGGTAATGTTTGTCCCACCCCTCTTTTTCTGTTCGTAGACGCCATACTTTTAACATTATATAGCCTATGTCACAACCAAGACGATTCCAATGATTCTTCATATGTTATCCTTCAAACTGTTTGGACAGTACAATGTGTCAAATAAATAAACATAGGTACGCTCGAAATATTCCCCCCTTCTGACGAAATCGAGAATAAATAATATTGGTCCTATCACTATTAATGTATTTGTAATTCGAATGATATTAGAATGTATTCTTAGATAAATAAACATAATAATGTACTTAACACCAATGATAATTAACGAGATTAAATTAATCAAACGATCAAAGTTCCGTAATTGAAGCTATACGTTGAGCTTTAATTAAGTAACATCATGTTTCTAATTAATTTGAAATCATTAATGAGAACTTATTTCAATTATTTCTATGAGAGTTCTAACTTAATAAGTATAATACATATTCATATTTTGAACTAGATTTTAAATTCTTATCATTATGAACGCAATTAAATTTCTACGCAATTTTTAAGGTTAGGTACGCATAGAACGGAACCATATTTTTACGAAATAGGAATATTAAATGAGTATACATTCCACTTGATACGTCATTGCCACCCATAGCCATTTTGTTTATCTTAGTCCAATTAAATAAAAAGCATAAATTTAATCTAATGTTACAATCGAAGAACGGAATTCACTAGTAAAGATATAACGGCATACGGCATGCGACCACACATGGCGCTGTCATTCCCGGGGTTGCTTGGCTGGAGGGTTCAAGCTACCACTCTTGCCGCTCGCAATCCCGGAAGCCTCTTATCGTGGACCCCTATAGTGAAGCTACAGGTGCTTATTTTTTTTATAAATATGAAGTAGCATACGAGCAATCACCCCACCTGATGGTAAGTGGTTACTGCCGCCCATGGACATATGTAAGCAACTTCATATAGAAAAAGGGTTCTATCTGAAGTCGACTACAGATGCGTTGCTACTCACGAGGACTGAGATGATCTCCTCATATTAAATTGAGCCGGCGGTGGTACTTCCCGGGTCGAACTACATTGGTTCTACCTGGCAAAATTCTGTACCTACTATCAATAAAAGTAGTCAACAATAAACGTTACATTTCGTTTACGATACCCATTTTGTATCCAATTACGCTATTGGCGCAGTGAATGCATTTCGATTAAACTGCAGTAGCAAATTGATATAAATCCGGCACACACAGAGTAATCGTTATAAAGAAGCATTGGAGTAATTAAACAGAATAGTAATTATGTTTATGTTGAGTAATGATCGGTAAGGAACACGGTTAAATTTCTGTCTCTTCCGTGCTCCGAAGTTTTTTGAACCGTTCCGTCTGTGGACATCTGTCACTAATTACCCGACTGCGTTAGAAGGAGGGTAATGTTTTTTTAATGGATTAACAGGCCTCACCAAAGCCTAAAAACGATCCAAGATACGATGCGAAAAAAGAGGCTTTGTACGTTTAATTAAATGTATTATTACAAAATCCAAAATTCCGACTGTTTAAACTGAAAAGAGGAAATTATGTACTACAATCATAAATTATAATATTTAAATAGAAGTTAAATTTACCCCGGTCAAACTACATTGATTCTATCACCTGATAAACATTGCAATGATTGGCGAAAAACGTAAACTTTAATTGTTTTTAAGAAACGTATTAAACTCTGAATTTACCAGATGGTAGGAACAGTTTAGAACCAGAAAAAATGTGCGATAACCGCCTTCCCTAGGTCCCGGAGAACTCCGTAAACGGTCAAACGAGACTTTCGGGGTTATAGGCAGGTACACAGCATTTTGGACCTACTGAGGTACAGCATGTGAGCATGCTGTCGGAATACGGAATCTACTCACGATTAGCCACGTACAATCCGCCCGTGGTTCCTTCTTCTTCCAGGATCCTGGCAAGGCTCCACGCGGCCCCCACAACACGTACAAAACACACTGGGGTTGCAGATGACTGCTTTTCTTTGGTCGTCACACTTAGTAGTACACAAATTTATATTTTTACAATTAAACACGGAAATTAAAGGTAATAACTCCACTGGGGAGGTATCACCGCACACCACATCTATTTCTAGCGTGAAGCAGTTCTCGCGTTTTGTTGGAAGGGTGTGGATGCCCGTTCACTTTCACATGAGGCAATCATCTAAGTCCTCAGAAGCAGCAACGCATCTGTTATAGAATCCCATTTCTACATAAAGTTGCTTTCATTCCATTGACGGCAGAAACCACTTACCATTAGGTGGGTTACGTGCTTGTTTGCTACTTCAGTTTTATCAAATAAAATCGTATAAGGGGTGCTGCAGTCCTCCATTAAAAATGTTCAACACGAAATCTGAACCACGAACAGCTTTAATACCATCTAATAGTATAAGAAAAGTTAATCCTGAAGGCTCCATGATGAAGTTTCGAATAAAAATCGATAGGAAATTGAAATGCAGATGATATTCGATAAGAAATTGATTCTATGAGATTTTATACGCCGCCCGGATTCAATTAGATGGTATTGGAAGGGTGAATTGATCCGGTGAAGACGTATCATGTGGCGTAATAAGATGAAAGTTTTGTTCGAAAACGAACAAATAGTAATATTTCACTTCAGTCTGTTCAGTTCTTCTTACTTATTGGTAGTTTACGAAGGCTTACGACGAACGTTTTTTAAAGTTAAAATCGTGATTAGAATCAGATGAAACGAAAATGCGTCATAGAAGCAGTCAGCGCTACAGATTCAACACAGCTGTTTTTGGACAGAAATTTGCATGGCGGTGGTGCTTCCGGAGTCGAATAACAAAAGTTTTGCCACTTTCAAAATATTATCGAGTATGCTGATATTATTATGGTTTGTTATGAAAAGATGGGAAGGTAGAGATTTTAACACGAGGCATTCCAAGTTAGTCATAAGGAGTAGCCAAGCTACTGTTTGCGCACTTCAAACAGAGCAGGTTAACACGGTGGTAGAACTAGTGTAGTTCGACAGGGGAGGTACCACTGCCACACCTATTTCTAACGTGAAGCAGATCTTGAGTTTCGTTGGAAGGGTATGATTGCCGACTCACTTATATATGTTGCGACCATCTTAGTTTTCAGGTGTAGCAAGGCATCAGAGATCGACTTCAAATAGAACCCCTGTTCTGTATCAAGCTTCTTACAGATTTTCATGGGCGGCAGTAACCACTTACCATTAGGTGGACTGCAAGCTCGTTTGCTACTTCAATCTGATAAAAAAGACACCAATCCCTAATGTTGGTGCAAATGTCCACGAGTAACCAATTTATCAACAGACGAACAGCACGTCTGCTATCACAATTTCATAGAAAAATATCTATGAAAATTAAATTTAATGTCACAACGAATTTAAAATTCAAAACCGCTGATAAATGAAACATTTTTGCTTCAGTACTTCGCAAGTCCAGTTTCGAATAATGGTCGCAGCGTTCCACGAACAAAGTTCCGCAACTCGTATCTTAATTTTGAATAATTCTATTCAATTCTATTCAAATTCACAATTCAATAAAAACTGTTCTGCAGTTCCTCCGTTAAGACGTTTCGAGATGACAATAAGATCGCGTTCATTATCATACTAAGTTTGTTTCTTTATCGTTGAATGTTTTGGGGTGTTTTTGTCTTATAAATGTTGATATAATGTAAAAAGATTTTGATTAGAGTAAATGTTTCAAAATGAATACTTGTAGTATTCATGGAAATTCAAGGTGGTAGTACTAGTGTAAATCGACCGGAGATGTACCACTGCTACAGATTTTAATTTGCTAGTGTGAAGAACTTACCGCGTTTTGGTTGAAGGAAGTTGTTGCCGGTTCATTTATATATCTTAGCCCTAGTTTCGAAGACTAGCTCGTAAGTAGCAACGCAACTGTAATAGACTTCAGAAATAAAGTCTATGAAGTTCCTTTCGGATGATCGAATCCTTCCAAAGGTATATAAAATATTGCGAAGCGGCCTTTTTATTTAGATTTGGATGTCGATGGCTATATATATATTATAGTTATGGCTCGTTAATTAGAGAACGAAGTGTTTAAATTAAAATGACATAAATAAAGATTTAGAGAACTGACAAAAAATCCACCAACAGGCGTCTTGCTCCTTAAATTAATTTCTACGTCCGGTAAATTGTATGAAATCACATTTTAAAACTATTTCTCTCAACTTCGCAACGTTATGTTGGATTCAACGTAAAAATAATACTTGTTGCAGCGAAACTCATTAAGACTTCTCGGAGATGACAATTTGATAGCGCCATTATCTTACTTAGCGTTTGTTTGCTTTCGTCTTGAATCGTCTGTTTTAGGGATCCGTTGCGAAATGGGTAAAAGCGGAACCAAGTGTCTATAACGGACCGACAAAAATGTTAAAACCTGTTTTTTGCATTTAATATCTACAATTAAGGATATATTTACAAACATCGACCTTGGTTTAAATACTTATATAGATAGTAAAAGCGTTGCACACCATCTTATATAAAATTTTAGTTTTAAAGATAAAGATAAAGTCAATGTAAGCATCTGAATAATATCTGTATTTTGTCTTTCATAATTCTTTTTAACTCACAGCTTGACACTAAATTTACTACCGTCCGTGATAACTAGACACAACCAGAGGCAATTCTTTGGCAATGCGATCAAAAACATATGATGCATACCTAATTTTTAAGCTATCTGATCTAGATCGTATAATTACTTAGTAACGTAACCAGCATAGTACGATGAACAAAGGATGAATTCTACGCCGATGTTAGATCGTCAAAGTTCGAATAAAATCAAAAGCTAAAAAAATGCACAGGTGTATTATTTTGAAAATCAATATGATCAAAAATTTCTTCAAAGTTTCTTGTTTATGTTTGAAACATGAGGTATCCAGTGGCTTATTGTATGTATCGCATAATTCACAATTTGTAAGCATCGCATAATGTAAAAAATTGTAAGTATCGCATAATGTAGACACCACGAAGCAGAAACAATACTCTTGTGCATCTGCTGCCGGCACACGCTCGTCAAAATATACCTCAATTTCGTATGCATTAAATTTTACAATCGCTCTTGCCCGTAAATGTGGAGAGTGAACGGCTTTATGTAACGATTTTATTTTGGAAACGGAACGTGTTTACATTGGTTCATTTATCCTGGTATACTTATCATGGGTAGCGTAATCTGTATGTGAAGACAAATATTGAAATATTTATAATTCATGAAATGAATGTCTAATATTACAAGGAGTATGAATTGTTTTAGTTTGTCTACTAATTAATTTAACATAATTAAATAGCAGTGGTCACTTAATTAATAAACTATCAAAAGTTTAAGAGAAAACTAAATCTGAAATGCGAAAATATCTATGATCAAAATGATTTAAACTCAGCCCTAAAAATGATTTTAATATAAATATCAGTATTTTGTTTTAGTCGTAAATATCTGAAAACTTTTGGGCATAATTAATTATCAACATTTCAACAGTTTGAAGTATAAAATAAAAATGAATTTTATATTAGTACAAAAAATATTCTTGAATAAATTTTCATTTAAAGTTTCTGACGTATCAAAAATGAATAATGACAGCGAGTGAATGATGAACGTTTGGACGTGCCGTGAATATTATACAGAAATAATTATCCTGATAATATCTTTTTAAGATGTGATAAGCGAAAAATCATTTAGATGCTAGTTTTTATTTCCACGCTTATGTAAATTTGCGATCAGGAATAAATTGTGACTGCGCTTATAAGCAAGGGACATGATGTGCAAAAACTACTTAAAATGATACCTAAGAAATCATTGTTGGTGATTTTTTAACTTTTATACTAACATTTCGTCTCATAACTAGTTAGACGAAGACACTGCTTTAAAGTATTAACCAACCATTCCTATACTATTGGATTTGTGTGGCCCCAGAAATTCCATAGCATTTGTATTTGATTTCCGAAATACAGTAATAAAAGTAATTACGTTAAACAAATAAATCAGGACAAATTTTATAATCAAAACAAACATCAAGACGATACTCCTTTAAATCCTGATCGAAATGAAAATGTACCAAAAAAGGTTCTTAAAGGCAATTGTGTGAATTCGAAGCCAACAAAAAACTAGTCTGCCTTAAAAGATGGTTAGGGCGTATCAATGGATGGGCGGGAGCCCTTCCTTACTGGAGAATGTCTCCGGGGAAAAATAGGTTCCCGAAACCTATAACTCACGTCCGATGGATTTGAACCGGGCATAAATTCTCGGATACCTAAGCGCAAATCCCTATACGCGGGTAAATAAGTTCGGTATGGAAAGAGAAACACTCAATGTAACCAAAACGTTAGGGCGTAAATTTTAAGTAATTGAAAGTGGATTTTAGCGGAATTCTATAAATTATTTTTATTACTCAATAGACTTAAGTTTTTTTGCTTTTATTGTATGTTGAATTTACTCGTAGATAACTGATTTAGAGCATTGTGTAATATGTCCCGTTCTTTCATTTGGGTAAATACCATGATGTTTGAAAATGTTAACGTTGACAATAATAAAAAGTACATATTTCTAAACAATAGATAATATAACTCTTTCAATTGCAGAACTTTTTACATCAGATTTCAACTTCTACAACTCGTTACCCGTAAAATATTACCATTCATCATTTTGCTTATCTAAACATATATTATGTCTAAACAATTTCAATTACTCTTCTACTACTTCATTCGCAAAACCATTATCATCAAAGTTCAATTTCAACGACTCTTAATTTCAATTTCTACTTTGCTTATTGTACTCTTATTCACATGTATTGACACTGAGTTTTATTTGCAGGGTTCCTCAACGCAAACCCTTCACCGCATCTAAAGGCGAGAGTAGCGAACTATGGCCTGATGGACCAAATAGCTGCTCTACATTGGGTCCAGCAGAACATAGCTTTGTTTGGAGGTGATCCAACCAACATTACTCTAATGGGACACGGTTCTGGAGCCGCTTGCATCAACTTCCTCATGATATCTCCAACTGTTATGCCAGGTTTGTGAGGATACTTTTTTCAATTATGTGCACTCTGTATTATATTGGATCATATGATCGTTTCACGTGATCCAATATAATACAGTATTTTCCTAGTTTTGTCCTTGACTAACCCATTTATAGTATAATAAATTTACAAGGAGGTAAAGTATAAAAATAGTACTATATGGTTGTTACTGGAAACAAAAGGTTAATTTACAACCAAAGATTCGACATATTTCTGCATTGGTTAAAATTAACCCGCGCTTGACGGCCCCAAGACCGTCGACAATCGATTTCAAACAAGCGAGATGAAGACGCCACTGCGCTAACTGCACTTGTATTTACAATCATAATGACTCATCTTTATTGGCTAAGATATAATCTTACGTCTTATCGTTTTACAACCTTACCACAGCTCATTACGGCCGTCGCTAACTTAAATGCAATATCGTCATGAAGTGAAAACTTTGAAATGAGGTATCTTTACGGCCAGAATTAATTAATGATAAACATTATAGATACATTATTACCTTTTTTTTAACAATTAGGTTTTATTGATATATGTTACTCTGCGAATCAATAAATTAATAATTTGTTATAACTTTCAGAAATAACACAGATCAATTTTTATTTGAATTTGTTATTGGAAGGTAGTTAAAGATTTTTTATCCAAATATCTGCCACATCGTTCATTTTAACGGCCTTTGGCAATTAAGGCCACTGAAGAGCACCATTCATCTTCCCTCAATAATTACGAAATCCAGGTCATAGGGCTTTATTTACAAAAGGAAGCGAGCAACGCGTCAAAATTAACAAAGTTAGGCGAAGCTGACGCTAAACTACGTTGAAAAGAATTTGCGATGAAGTGAAAATTCGCAACAGTTTAGAAAAATCTGAGCTGAGTAAGCTGTTTCTGGTCTCTAACGTGTTCATTAAAATTAAAACAAGAAAAAAAAGGTTTGATGATGTTGAAGCCTTTACGAAGCTTAAGCTTTATGTAGATAATAACACAGCAGTAACGATCTTTATAATTTGATGCACTGCTATGATGCTAAAAAAACTGATTTACGGGTTTTCTGCTCTTAAATATGTATAGTGTGATTTATTCTTTTTTTGTCTTGACGATGTTCTTCGTCTCGCTTTTTCTCTATTATTATTGTCCCTTTATATAATTTTATTTAAGATATTACACCAACTGACGATGATTATTTCTTTTCATATCCGTTAATATTGAAAAAAAAGAACTATCAAAATTAATACTGAGTTTCATAAGTGCTCACGAAATAAACAAATGGATAATAAAATAAAAGTTAGACGATAATGCAAATATTCAATCTAATGAGTTGGATTCTACCTATCTAATTCAATATACGTGTTAAATAGTGTTTCATTTGTAACGGTCCCAATAAAATTGATAGTTGTAACGGTCAGTTTAACAAGCTTAGTCATTAATAAAGCACTATCTTTAGTCTTTGTTCCGCTTCTAACTTTTACTCTATTTGTGCCAAAGTCGTTACTGTCTATTCCTTGGCATAAAAATTTTAAACCTCCTTCAGATACCATTTAATTTTATAAGATAAGGCACTTCGGTCGTTTAAGTCCCTCACTTCAAACTTTTCCAGACGTAACGATGATTTCTACATGTAAGCGTTGAGATAAATGAAGGTCGTCTCATTACAAATTCATTGTTCTGCGTAATCGAGTGGACAGCGAAAAAGGGTCTAAAATCAGATGTCGAAATTTCGGAGCCATTTTTACATTTATCTCCAAAACTTTTATCTTGTAGATTTTCATAGCATCTTTTATTATTATGTAGTATTTGAAAATGTATGCAAATATGTACACATTCGCTGGAATTAACATAATACAAATTCACGATTCTTGAGCTGTTGGCAATAGTAATAAATATGTAAATGCTGCTTATCTCTAAATTGAAAACGTCTTCTAAAAATGGCATGAAGGATTGGTGACAAATAAAGTTTTATAGTATTTTTATTTATTTGAACCCATATCACGCAAAGTCTACTAAAGTATTCAAATGTGCGTTCGAGGATAATCAAGTCAGAAGATATGGTGAATTTAGAAAAAGAGAACAATTTCGGATAGCAACATTGACGGAATTTTAAAGAATAGTTAGAATAAGAGTTTGATCAAATGAATTTTTTGTCCACAGGGTTGTTTCACCGATCGATACTGCTATCCGGATCAGCGTTAAGTTCTTGGGCGATAGTGGACGATCCTGTCTACTATTCCCTAAAACTAGCGAAACATATGAACTGCAGCATACCGGAAGACATGTCGAAAGACCACGAGGTCATAGTAGACTGCTTAAGAGACGCTAGCATAGAAGAATTACTCGCAATAGACATATCGCCTCCAAACTTTCTGACTGCATTCGGTCCATCTGTGGACGGTGTGGTCATAAAGACTGACTTTGCGAAGGATTTCTTGACTGCGTATTCGACTGGTGACTTTCCTAGTTTCGGGCCATTGAACAATATGAATCAGAACTACGTGCATATGAAGAGAAGTGACAGTGGAAGACGACTGTTTCAAAACAAATACGATTTGCTCTTCGGTGTTGTCACTAGTGAGGCACTTTGGAAGTTTTCGGCGCACGACGTTCAGACAGGAATCGAGCCGGATAAAAGAGACAGGATGCTAAGGTACATAGTTTTTACTATTTTTTTTTATTTCGAAAACTTTAGGGCTAATGCTACTGCCTGAACACATTAGTATGAGTTTTTATGCGATCCGTATAATTAATCATTGCGATACTGCCACTCAAGATTAAATTAGAATGCCTCGTATAATACATTTATCTGCTTAACATACTTTTTAAACCAGAACACCGGTTAGAAGTTTAGGGGAATTGGATGCGGTACCGCCGGAGGCGAACAAAGGATTTTACTGTACTCAAAAAAATAAATTCACATTAAGAAAATGTGGCAGCAAGAACTAGATCTTTTGATGTGGGTGACGTTGCGGTGACAAGACCGATCTCATATAGATAGACAGCGAGTTATACCTCCTGACATGTATCCAAATTATGATATTCGTTTTCTGTTTTAGGGTGTAATTACACGAACCCATGTTTGTTTACATGTATTTTTAAAGTTCTGGAATTCAAGTGGATGACAGAAGATCATTATTGTATGAAAATTAAATCAAAATTTTTAAAACTGTTAAAATAAAAGTGAACAAACCTTCAAAAAGAGAAAAATAATACCTATTGATGGCCATCAAATTCAATCGAATTATTTTATTATTTTAGAAATGTAACATTTGCTCGTTAAAATTGTAAAAAGACGTGGTCTAACAAAAAATCGCATCACCAAATCGGTTCACCTAATTAGGTGCTACGGTACCGAAGATAGACTTGCGTCTGGGGTTACCATATACCGGTTATTCGGAAGTACAGACAACATTTTCCGTTTATATAGTCATGTATAAATCAACTGAGATTCTGCATTTCGAAGTCAGTAAAATATTGTCGCAAAAATGTAAAACCTCAACTATATACAATATTTCTGAAAGACATTCCGCAGATAGCTCTGAGTATCGTACTCTTTGTCCGGGTAAGCCGGGCACTTCACTTGAGCTCGAGAAAGAGCAATACAAATAGACTACTGACCGGGAAAATTTACAAGTAACAATAGTTTGAGTTTTTATAAAATTGCAAGCTAGGGATCATGCCTCCTTGATTAGTGGATAGGCCGGAAGTTTATAATGAATTTAAGTTGAAGTTGTTCCATAAATCGATGCCGGCAAAACAAATATGTATAAGGCCTCAAATTGAAAACTTCAATTTTTTAAGTCAGTTGAAAATTGGAAAAGGGATCCTGAAGGGAAGGAATGAGTTGGACTCCCTAGGTATCACCGCCATCCCTATTTTTGTCTAATAACGACTGTAACATTACTGTGTTTTGAAATGGAGAGTGTGGTGAGAATAAAGAATACCATTTCTACACTCATAACCCTCACACTAGAATTTTCTTCTGTGCCGTGCGTGCTATAGACACACACAAACAAAGACGAGTAAACAAACACCCAGACCCAGAAAATAATCTAAACTCATCATTCAGATAGCTGTCTGGTGGGGGATCGAACTCTGAACCCATTGCGTGTCTGACCGGTATGGTGTCCGCTCCGCCACGCGGGTTGTCATTATAATCATATTATGCGTTATAACTTACTGTTGAACGCTAGCAATGCAAAAGTAGCAAACGTTAGGTGACTAATCATAACCGAGATTGATAACAGACATCAATGAGCAGCAGTACTATACCATTAGGAATTGCAAAAAAAAAATGTTTTAAACCTGACACTCAAAATTCAAAATTCTTGATCCATGATAATGCAACCAGTCAAAACTAACCAGTATCGTGTTAAAATTGTTTCTTTTATTCTTGCACTACAAGTACGTACATATTTTTGTTAAAAAACAGACATCAAATATATTAATTTAAAATAATATAATTTAAGGTTAAATTCAGTTATCTATAAACTTTCATTCTCTATTTTCTCTGAGTAGGGCATCTTAGTAGATTTTCCTCGCCTCAATAATTTTTAACGAACACACCACATCTGTGTCAGACATAAAATACTTATCCAAATAGGTTCATAAGTGACGGAATAATCGAATAACAAGCATAAAAGTGAAAGAAAATACAGTGAAATCGAAATCGTTATTTTTAAGTCGATTAAAAACAAAAACATAGACGATTGTATTGTAAGACAGGACACTTACGTTTTTCATTAGTACCAACTGCTTATAACATCCGCTTGAAAGAATAAGAAGAGTCGTTCTATTTGCTTTTATAGGAGTGTCTTTTTGTTCGACGTCGGACGGCACTCAACCTGCGAGCAATCGACCTCCTTTAACTACTATATACAACACGTCTGTGTCTGTATCATACTACACCCCTGCGAAGATTTTGCTACAAAGAGCAAAAAGTTTTTGTGCTATAACAACTTTCTCTAGGTCCCGGGGATATAGAAGACGGTGAAAAGAGACTTCGGGTTGATTTTCGACAGTCACACAACATTTTGGGGTCACCTTACTTGCTGTCGGAGTCCGAGTTCTATTAACGATTAGTCACGTACGCTTCCCCCGTGGTTCTATCTTCTTCCCGGAACTATTCGGATCAAGGCTCGTAGCTGTCCACATCGTCAACGCACACAGCGTAACAGATGATTGCTTCACTTTAACCCACACACTTTTACTGCTGAAATTGTTCATAATTTCATAATTAAGCACGTAAATTAAAGAGAATAAGTTCAACACATACGATTTAGTGCAAGCCGGTTAGTGGCGGTCGTTTCAATATCGCTTACACCGCGTTACTACTTTCGGAGTACAGCAAACATATACCGGGCTAGATTCTAATCTATTCTATTGGTAGACTATTGGTTGATATACCAATAGTCTACCAATAGTAGACTATTGGTATATCAACCAATACTACTATTGGTTGATATACTGACCTCCTATGAGACTATTGGTTAAAGACTCCAACCCGATAGCAAGTTTAAAATCACCGCATTGTTTAAAGCAAGCTTAATTTCTTAAGTAAGATTCTAGATACATTGCTGGAAATGCACCTGCCTTTAGAGTGACACGAATTTAAGTGAAATAGTTCTCGTATTCAAAGTGTGTATTGGTACACTCTTATATTTCACTGATGGTTTTTTAGACATGTGGGCACACTAAAACATGTGGGTATTGCTATGTTATATAACTAAGCCTTACGTTGTAAAACGTTATACTTACATCTTGTTTACCATACCAAGAACCCAATTTCACTTTAAATCTAAAATTTAACCTTCAATTTCGAAATAATATTTTTTATCCTCTGCATGTATTAATGTCAGGCATAACGCGGTTTTACTGTATCTCGTAATATCTCGATCGCATCTCAAGGAATTTTATTGCGAACACATGTTCGGAATTTTTGTGGTAATATTAAATTGAGAAGCGTCTTCTCTTTAACATAAATATAGATAGACGCTTCGATATTTATGTTAAAGTCTTGACGAAGGAAGTTATACTGGCAGTGCCAATATCGTAGATGTGAACCGCCCGCGGCTTGTGAGGATCTTAGCCGATCTTCTTATTTATGTAGCGCTTCACAGGTCGGAAATTAGATGGGTGACCAATAGTAGCTTTACATGTGTATTTTGGTCATTGGAAGGGTATAAAGCTTCTTGGCCTGGTTGTTATTAGGCAGTATTTAAGGCTTGTACGAGTAGTACGAGGTTTGGAAACATCCGACATTAGACTGTCGCCAACTTATACATCCCGCCCTAATACATTGGATCAGTTTGATGGAGTAGCTATGCTTCAACTTTCCTCCATTTATGGGAAGAGACGCATATCCTAATATTGACTACAAATATATATTAAGTCTTTTAAATTATATTCATTAGTTTTGATTTGATGTGTTTTCAAACACACAGACAACAATTTAAAATTTGTATTTGCTTATGCTACGTACAGATACGCGGTTATTGCATTTTTATTATTTATATTGATGGATGTACATGAGAAATGTTGCAAGCTAAAGTTAGCATACATTTAATTAGTTAGACAGGCTAAAAAAAATATGACTGCGAAATGCGTAGAATTTTTATAAAAGCTTCAACAATGCCTTCATTTTATAGTACATTCTTTGGATAATTTATCGGGAAATTGTTCAGGAATAATGAAGTTTTTCAGATATTGGAAAAGAATAGCATTATGTTAGGGAGAGAATTTCCCGTATAATAACTTCGGTCAGCTTTATAGCTATTTTAATATTGTACCATATTGGATTAAAATAAGACATGAATGGGTAGACGTGGATTATTTTTGCAAGATCCCTACGATTTAATAAGTGGGTGTTATGGATACAAAGACGCGAGCAAAAACACACGAATTCGTGCCACTACATAATTATATATTTACACATGCAGGCTCTCTCTTTCTCACTCTATCTATCTATCTCTCTCTCACACACACACATGCACGAACACACCGAATATCAGCGTTGCTGTTGACCATGGTTGCCTATAGCAATAAGCTGAGTAGAGATTTATCTGTTAGTATAATAAAATAATTGTTACATTTTAATATGTTAGGGGTTATCATGATCTATGTAACTGCGTCAGAATATTAACCAAAAGAGATTAAATAGACGCTTAAAGACGACGCTTTCTACACTCATAACCTCACACTGGAATTTTCTCATGTGTCGTGGGTGCCATGGACACACAGAGACGAATACACAAACACCCGGACCCAGAACAGAAATCTAAACTCATGATTCAGATGTCTGTCTGGCCGGGGATCGAACCCGGGACCCGCTGCGCGTTGGATCGGTATGGTAACTGCTCGGCCACGCGGGTCGTCATTATTATGAACAACCTATTATTTATTAATGTAATACCGAACAAGGGGCTTATGCCACAGTTTAGGCGTAGGCGCGAAACCTAAAATAATATGAGCTCGCGCCTCACATGAAATGCTGAGCACACAAGTAGCCGACCAGCCAATCACAAAGGAGTACGTCATACGCGTCATACTGAAACTGGCCAATAAGAAGACGCAACCTCGAACACACTATCAGAAATTGATAGAATCTCAGCATACAAAGAAATGGGCCGAAGGTAACGTCGACCGCGGTCCCAGGAAGTGGCAGTGACTTCTAGTCCAATTTGTCATGAAAATTGCATGTACCTACGTATTTACGCTAATTTTATTTATGGCTAATTTTGATTTTTCATATTTTGCAGTTTGATTTAAAGATGTCTACTATTTTTATGACTTTTTAGCGAAGCACGGGCACTTGGCTAGTTAGTCAACCGCCAGCTAGGTAGTTAACCAACCAACATTAGGGAATTGTAGATAGATAGATAGATAGATATTTACATAATTACATAGCCATTTACCGCATATATCTTGTTCCAGGACCTACGTGAGAAACTCCTACACCTACCACCTCAGCGAGATCTTCTACACCATCGTGAATGAATACACCGACTGGGAAAGAACGGTAGAGGTTTGTTTTATTAACTAGTTATATTCGCGAGGCTTTGGATATTTTGAATTTCACATTATTTTTATCTAAAAAATGTCTAAGCATCGTAAAAAAAAGACATCCTAAAAGTAATAAAAGTTCTTAAAGGAGATATAACTAACCGTGTTTTACAGTGAGAAATTATGGGTTGCCGACGATCCGCGACATTATTGAAAAATTAATGTCAAATACTTTATATGTAAAAAATACACACAGGCACACACAAACTTTTTTGTTGTTTTTTTTTTATGATATTGAAGTAGCAAACGGGCATGCAGATGACCTGATGGTAAGTGGCTCTTGCTGCTCATGGACATTTGTTATGAACCCCAGATGAGATCAGTCTTACCTAAGGTTGGCCACAGATGCTACCCCTGAGGACTAAGTACGAATGCCTCGGATAAGTATGTTTTCCTTATCACACCCTTCAGACCTAAACACAGCAGCGCTTGGGACTGCTTATATAAATACGAAGTAGCAAACGAGCAAGCAGCCCACCTGATGCTAAGTGGGTATTGCCACCCATGGACATTTTTAAGCAATCTACCACAGATGCGTTGCTACTCCCGAGGACTAAGATGGTCGCCTCATATAAAAGCTACTGCTGCTGATATTAGGCAGAAATATGTGTGGCGGTGGTGCTTCTAACCAAAAAGAGTTCTACCACCTTTAATTTATTTATGATAGTTTATTGAATATGATATTTATTCCAACAACTGTCCACTTTTCGTAGCATCTTTTTCTCGGTCGTCATATTGTATACTTTAAGTTGTTGAGCGCATGCCAGATTTTTATCCAAGTTTAGAAGCCAAAGATCTCGTCGAAACTCTCCAGAACTCTTGAAGCTTCAAACTCGAAACCCATGTTCACTCAAGTAGCCGGTTGGAGCTTAACGTTTATCACAGAACTGTTATGTAAAGGTTTTGTCGCTTTAAGTATTGTTATAATGCCTCTCTGCGGCGTTTTTACTTTTCTGGAATTTTGTATGAAAAACTTTTCTTTTCCATACAGTCTTTGTTATTTTTTTATTAGATTGAAGAAGCAAACGAACATGTAGTCCATCTGATATTAAGTGATTACTGCCCAAAAACATCTGTAAGAAAATTCACATAAATCAGGGATGCTACTCCTGAGGACTGAGACGGTTGCCTCATATATAAGTAAGCCGGTAACCTCAACCTTCTTCCGAAACGCCAGAACTGCTTCACACCAAAAATCAGGAGTGGCGGTGGTACCTCTCCGGTCGATAAGATAATTTTATTCTAGTTTCAATAAGTAGCAAAATTTACACATTTTTCAAGTACAATTTCAATAAATATCAAAATTGATCTATTTTTGTTTTATTGTTTCTGTCGGAAAATATTTTCTTTACTTATTTTTTGCCACGATAATATATTTTAAATTATGGTAGCTATTTCTTAAACAATCTTATTGAAAGTTTAATCGAAGTGGAATGAACCGTATATCATAATATTTACATAGCCAAAACAGTGAGCTCAAACCAGCAAAAACCAATATCGTAAACTCGAATACCCTTCCACACCGAAACCCCTTTATTTTTTATCTTATTTGAAGAGCAGCGATCCATCCGAATCTAAAGGTAACCCGAATTATCCCTTACTAAGAAATGAAGCCTTTAGGCAGTCAAAAAGTGGTGCGTTTATAGAGGTGCTGGTTTCTGATGATAGTATTTTTATGGCTTCTTTTTTCTTGAAACATGCTTCCAACATTTAACGCGCTACACAATGATTAACTGTGTCATGGGTTCTATTATAGCAAACCCAACATAAATGTCTCAACCCAAAACACAATTTTAAAAATAGTTGAAATATCTGCCTGCCTGAAGTTCGAATACGGATGTAGTTATGAAATATTTCGCCACGAATATTGTGGATGTCAAATTTTATCATTAACAAATTCTTTATCTTTCACATTCGCTATCCAGTGGCAACAAATGGAGCCGGCGGGATACATCCATTGGGTTGAGGACATACAGCCACTCGTGATCACCCATCCAGTTTCCGGATGCCGCCTAACTCTTAATTTTGTAGATTAGTTACAATCTAATTATTAAGCTTAAATCAGTTTTTGTATCATACTAAATCCTTAGGTAAAACTAAACTGTTACACGACTAAAAGCTTACTATTCTAACAACCTGTCTCTTTGGCTAATCCCAAACAATTAAGCCGACATCGATTAGTTTAATATTCCATAAACTCCTGTCATAGAGTTTGACGGAAAGTTGTTAATCCTCTTACTATAGTTACGTATTCAGTTACCGGATTTTGTTCATACGCAACTCTCGGTAATTATGTCATTATAGTAAGGGTTTTTCCTGTCATGCGTGTCTACGACTGCACGCGTATCTTATGCGCTCATTTAAAAGTTGGGCGGTTGTCTTATCGCTTAAATTTACCCCCGCATGTGTATACGTAAATAAGTAAAATAGTTGCAAACCGTATACATTTGTGTATCGAATGGATCTTATCCGCAAGTATGGTCTTATCTGCAAGTACCACGCGTGCAGTTAGCACGCGCTTGGGGAGGTAACACGTCTGACAGGAAAAACGCCCTTACTCGACGCAGCCCCCTCATGTTTCACATGCGTATGTTAAAAAAAAGCAGGATGCAAAAAACACGCATGCGGAACCTGCATGGAAGGAAATGATATCCAGTACTATACAAAATTTCTCCCTCGTAACTGGTATTTAATATTGTGGCATATTTTCTATGAATAATAGAAAGAAAGTCGATATCTGTATACAGTGAAAGCACCTTAATCACAGCTTTAGCATTCGCATTTTAAGTATTACAGTATTTATTACAATAAATTCACAGACAATCGTATACTGAAAGCAATGTTTCAAGGAAATAATGCTACAATTCAAATCATTTATTTAATTCCTGGATTCATTCTAGTTTCAACTTCTCTATAAACGCTACTTCATTGAATGCAAAAGAATATCTATTCCATGTACCAGGATCAGCTCAGTAGTGTGATTTTCGACTAGTTGTTGCCAGGGTCAAATGTGGATTTTCATTTCATTGTTAACTACTAACACAATAGTTACTATACCTAACTTTTCTATGAAATAGACCAACTCGTAATTTCTATTTTTTAATTGGAAAAGCAAATGAACTTCTAGATCAGAGATTACCAAACTATTTTGGAAACGAGACACTTAATGATACCTGAAACTCGGATAGGCAAATTTGATTAAAATCTTTGTTCTATTTTTTTCATATTGTTACAAAATACTTACCAATTTAAAAACTATGTGGTTGTCCTGTTTTCGGTTCACAAAGGGGTCTATATAGATCTCTTTGGAGATATCTGATCTACTCGTAGATATTATGTGATTTCTATCTTACAAAATATTTATTTTTATAGTACTACTAGCTGACCCGGCAAACGTTGTTTTGCCATATAAATTATTTCTAAGTGATTTCCAGTGTAGACAAAAAATAACGAACTTATTGTAAGTATGTAAGGATGATTGATTGATCAGTTGTCGACT
>DWNE01000438.1:0-29430 GCA_018249875.1 Cecropterus toxeus | reverse complement strand
CGCCAATGATGGGCATTCACGTTACACGTCACGTCACATTTCAAGTGTGGCCACCTACTTTAGCGCGTTAAAATTTAACGCGATAATTATCGCGTTAAGTGGGCATTGACGTTAGCCGTTAGTGTGGCCCCACAGTTAGAACCATGCTTGAACTCACTATTTGTGTTTAATTTATTCTTATTGTTACTTTTATTATGGTTTCAATTAACAACGTAAACAATTGATACATAAAAAAGAAGCTAAAATAATGTATTACATTTAGTTATTGTTCATTTTTAAACAGTAGATTGTAGAACAAAGCCAAAAAATGGTGAATTTGATATATTAAACATAACAAATAACACGCAATCGTGAAATAAAACCATTTTCAATTAACTCGATTGCCCTATTTGTTTACGATTCCCTCGCTAGTTCGCAGATCTTTCGAATTAAAAAAACTAAAGTAATCTATTATCTGTCGTTGTTCCCATTTAATTTGAGATACGTATGTAACCCTTTATTGTAGTCGGTTAAAATGCTTGACACACAGCCTTCGCCTCCCAATCCTAAGGCCCATTTTCATGTCACGCGGGTTTATGCCCGCATTCGGATCTAGTATGCATCGACGACGATAGACGATAGGATGCTTATGGTTTGATTAGATACTCGTCATTTCATATAAGCAAACAGCGAGACGTGAACAGATTTCAGCGAGCTAATTCACGCATGCGAGTTCTACATTCACGCGTGCATAAGCCGCGTGACAAGAAAAAGGCCCAACTCGATACAAAATTACATCAAATAATATATTTTTGTACAAAAAACTGAAATACTACACTAAACTTAAATAATTACATCTAGGATAAGGCATACTTCATTATAAATATTAATTACAGATATTATAGTACATAACCTTTTATATACACAGTCTCGAGTAATCTTAAAGCCGAAGTCTATAGGTACAATATACATCAGATGAAATATACAAGTGACTAAATGTTAATTATAAATTATACATTTCTTGGACTGGACATACATACTCTATGGTGTGTTAATTTGAACACTACGGTACCTTTATGCAAATGTACCATGAGATGACGGATTAAGTACTGAAACGATAAAATAAAGAAATAAGAAAACTCATGCCCGTCCTAAGAAGAGGACAGAGGGGACAGACAGTATCAAGATTTCTGGACAAAACGCATGGCTTATAAAAATTGTCGATATAAAATTCTTTTTGTTTACAATATTTTTTACGGAGGGTTCCTCTTTAATTTTGTATTTGTTAAAAACAAATTTATATTCAACGAGCGATAGTACATATTTTATAAACAAGTGGACATTTTTTAATAGTTTTCTTTGCAATTTGGAAAACATATAGTAAATACGATGTAAAATGCAATCAACCATGCGTTGTATATCGTATGATAATCTCAATTTTGACAAGATAAAAACGTTCTTAACATCAAAATTGGCCGGTCCAATTTGAGTAGAACGCTAAGTTCTTGCTTCTCGCAAGTAAATAGTAGTTTTATTTCTAATGATTTGTGACGTTAGAACTGTACATGCTAATACGGACATGCAAATTTTGGGTGCGTTTATAGACAAGCCGCTAACAGCTTGGATGATAACATCTACATGTTTTATGGACGTGGAAACGAATATAAGGCCACCTAGTGATAAGTTGACGAATTACACTTCTAAGAACCAAAATGCCTTCAAAGCAATATATAGGACGAATAAATGCAGCTATTGTGCAAATCAGCAATCAGTAGACTTCTCTATAAACACACCTATAACATCCAGAGGCTTGACGATAATTAGAATTTTCAGGATAAATAAAATTTGCGAATAGGAGTTTGGCGAAAATCTCTTAACGAAATACAATTTACAAATCTGACAAATTGGACACAATTCTTCATCCGAATGAACTATTTCAACTTTAACTTTTCACGCGTTCAGTTCGATTTACAAAACATTTCATAACAAGTACCAGTTTTATAAAGTAAAAATTTAACAACCAAACCCAAACTGGGTACTAAGAGTAAATATCAAATAGAAGTGGCAAGTGTCAATTATTTATTTATATTTGCATAAATAAAGAATAATATAATTTTTTTTTTCAGATAGTGAATTATGTGTGACATAAAATAATTTTAATTTTTCATTCTCATAATGATTATTTTACACATTTTTACTTCTCATTTTAATTATTATGACAAATTCTATCGACTCCGTACCGTTTCAAAGAAAACTCAGCAACTTCTATTTAATACTCAGTCTGTGTTAATACAGTTGAAGACAAACAAAATAGTCGCGTGACAACCAGATAATATAATTATTGTCACTGAGTTGAGCTACCACTACATGTCTGCCGCCAAGTGTTGCTTTAATAAGTCTTAATTGTTTATATTATCAAATTTTTTATGCACTTCACTTTGGTCCTTTTTCCATTTTTGAACACTTTGATGCTGTTTGATTACGTTGCACAATGAAGTTTACCCACCATTTTTTTCAGTTTTATTGTCTCCATGACGTTTGTCACTTGAAAGTTTGTTTTTTTTTTGCTAAAAAATACAGTGCGAATAATTTAGTCCTTGTACTGACATTTGATTTATTATGATTTGTCTATATTTACAAATACCGAACGTATCAGACATGTACCGTAGCAGACAAACCATATTTTTCTATACAATATTGTGTATAACAAAAAATATTTTTGTCTGTCATGACACGTATCTGGCACGCAATGTCTGTTCATATAAACTGAACTATAAGCTGAGAACATTTGAATGGCGGAGAACAAAAGTCAAAGTGAACGAGACCAAACAGTACCACACCAGCACTTAACGACGTCAGCTCGGCGGAGCGAGGAGGACTTCGAGCCAGCAAGGGCAGGCCGTCACATCCCGCCGGGAGTACTTCGGTCCCCAGCCCTTCGCGAACGATATCCTGACCGAGCGAGGATCCACTGGTCCTACATGCGGTAAAGATATCGCAGGTGGGGGAGACGCGGGGTCGAAGATGCACAGGCAATGCCCTGGGGCCACTCGCCACACGAGTAAAGCCTTCGCGGCCGCCGCGTCCAGGGCTGGTGAGCTGACGAATACGGGCTCTTGGCTTCGGTTGTACAACCACACCCCATCCGACTCGAGGGATAGCGTCACGCCCAAGCCGATCTTGGCTCGGGTTTTCCGCACCTGAAACAGATAAAAATACGTTTAAAAACAAAAAAAAAACAATCTCATAATAAAATAATGCACAATGGGAATAAAAGGACAAAAAATAGCATTTTATGGAAGTAACAAAACTTTATCTGCATTTTGGGGAGTTTCCTAACTTGTATGTTTCGACCTGGGAGGTACCTACATCTATTTGTAACATGCAGCAGTGCTTTCTGTTGCATTTTGGTAGAAGAACATGGATACCAGCGGACTTGCAAATGAGGCAATCATCTTAGTCTTCAGGAGTGGCAACGTATCTCATTATAGAAGAACGTCCATGGAAGTCCGGTACCGCTCTCTATCAGGTCGACTACATGTTCGTTTGAAAAAATCTTATTTTAAAAATGATGTAATCCTAAAGCCCTATAATCAAAGGTAAGGGAAAGGTCACGACATCACTATATAAATGACCCTTAACACCAAGCGGCTCGTCTGACTCATTAGCGCATGACATCAGACTGCCACAAAATTAGGAGCAGTGTTCCTGACACGAGTGGGATTCTTGGAGACACCGACAATGGGATCATTTGATTATAAAACATCTAATATCTAATATGATAATCATGGGCGTATACACGAAGGAGGCAGAAAGTCCAGACCTACCTCCCCCCCCCCCCACTTCTTCTACTAGTATAGAGAAGTAAAATTCTTAAACAGGCGTGTTTTTGTTTTTTTTTATTGACAAATTTTGGGGTGCCTTTATTCCGGACATAAATTGAAAAAATGAGATCTAGCCAGATTTGATTTGACCTCAGCTACTTCCCTTAACAAAGGTATAGCTACGCTCATACTGTTAATACGTAGGTTCAAGGGTTAAAACTAAGTGTTCATTTTACAAATAGTGTAGAAAACGCATTCTTGAGGATTTAATACGAAAAAACTACATATGAGACATACAATATTTAAGTGTAGCGACACAGTGTCTAGACATCACATAAATAAAACTGTAGTGTCTGTCTGTCACTATAGAAAAATTGTTACAGATGCGTTGTTTTTTATATTTGTATCTGACGATTAGGCAGTCGGGCTACCTGATGGAAAGTAGTCACCGTCGCCTATGCACATTTGCAACACCGGAGGAGTCGCCAATGCATCGCCGGCTTTGAAGGAGAGCTCTTTTACATCCCTCTTGAACAACCCTATGTCATAGCACTAAAAAAGTTAAAATGCCTCAGATAATTATGTCTTCCTTCAAAACAACACAAGGTAACATATTAAAAGGTAGGGTCAAAAACGGAAATATAAACGAGCAATGTAGGAAATGTAAAAACGTAAACAGTAATCGTTTTGTTAAAACGTAATAAACTTGTACTATCACATTTTGCACAGGCATGCAATGATTTCGTATACGGTAGAGTCGACTAGTTATTCGCGGCGCGCTATCTAGAGTTATCGTCGGGGTTATCTGCTACGCACACTAAATCAATTTACATACGGACAACGGACAATTTACTATTCAATCAGGAGTGCTGACCTATTAAGCGGTATTGATTTGTGGGTAAGATCCGCAATTAACGTTGGACGGCTGAGCATAAGGCTATAGGTTTTGTGGAAGATTTTTAGACCATGGGCATAGTAAAATGTATTGGTGAGTTACTTATGAAAAACTGTAATGAAGTCTACATATATGCATTGTTTCCCCTGAAGATAGGTTGTAAGCCCTCGTGTACCTTACCAAATTTTTTTCCCGTAATAAAAATATTGTAATTGACAATCTGTAAGTGACAATTTTATTTATTTTATTAACTTCCTTTGTGTCCCTGGTAGCAACTACCAATACCTGGCAAACTCCATGTATTGATTGCTATCTATTTTACATCCTACAGTTTGGCAATATGTCTACAAGTGGGGAATATATGGAGTTAACGACTTTATCCTTCAAGTCCAGATTGCGTGGACCTCACTAGACCATTCCGATGATTTAAAAGGAAGACACGGAAAGGAAGGCTTAGACTAGCCAATGTTAACTGTTTTTTAACCACTCATAGCATCTATGTCGCGGTCTTATAACTAATACCTAATGTTAACTGTAGTGACATAACTCCCGAGCCACGGCTTTAAGCGGTCATCCATTCAGCTACTGACCGCATCCGATTCCATTAAAAAATCACCACAACAAAATAAGTACTGAACACGTCTTCCTATCTAACAAGGTATGCATGCAACGAAATAATAAATAATTTATAAGTCTGGAACGCAGTAGCTGACCGGAGGCACGTACGCACATATGCGAATTTGCCCACATAGCGCTGACACCCAGAACTGATTGCGATAATGCCGATAAAGCAACGGATGAAGCCTACAGAGGCTATTTTTATGTAACAGTAGTATCGAGCCTTTAACTTTTTTATTCGTACGAAGTGGCGAACGAGCACGCAGTTCATCTGATGGTAAGTGATTAATGCTGCCCATGGACATCTGTAAGCAACTTTATATAGATCAGCGGGTTCTATCTGAAGTCGATTACAGCTGCGTTGCTACTCCCGAGGACTGAGATGTTCGCCTCGTACATAAGTAAGCCGGTAACCACACCCTTTCAACGAAACGCAAGAACTGCTTCACGCTAGAAATGGGTGTGACGGTGGTACCTCCCCAGTCGAACTACACTGGTTCAACACCTTCAATCTGTTTTTGAAAAATCCTTTCGCGGAAAAAACCTCTACACAAATGTACCTCATCGACAATTCATTATTCCTTGACCGTTTAACTAACTGATAACATATTTTTTTAAAGCCAACGGTTCATGCCTGAGGTCCAAGGAATGAATACCCTTTAATTAAGAGGCTAAGTGGTAAGATACGTTGCCTTTTCGGATGTGTAAGGCAACCGCCTACCACACCCTTCCAACAAAATGCAGAAATGTTTCACTCCAGCAATAAATACAACCAAATCTAGCCTGTCGTACTATAAGTACTACTTCCATCACTATTCCATACTATAACAACGATCTATCATTTCAATTTTTTTATTTAATAAAAAACACCCATTTGAACGAATAACCTAACAACCCAGAAACGACATTTCTGCGCAACTCATAAGAGGTTAATTCGTTGATAAGAGGTTTCTGATAAGTGAGGTCTGGCTATCTACAGAATGACGTTTCTTCCTTTTTACTAAAAGCATCCAGTTTTAAGAACTAAGTGATTTATCGCCTCATTTGGGTGTGAAATAACTCCTCACTGCGTCCTCAAAGAACAAGACAATAGCAGTATTTTAAAATATTAATAATATAAAACATGTATAGGTACGTCATAAACAAACAAACATGCAGTAACTGATGCTAAATGGCCATTGCTATCCATGGACATCTTAAATCAATCTCAAATAGGATTGGAGACTTATACAAGTTTGGCTTCACTGGCATTCCCCTCATGAGTCTCAAAGCCTCATATGCAAAGACAGACATTTATCTTAGCACACCCTCGAAACCAGAAGACATCAGCGCTTAACACAGCCGTTAAAAGGCTGTGGAGATGCAACCATGCGAACCCACAAAGGGTTCCCATAAGCACCCTAGTCCTCACCTGTTCCACTTGCGGTTCCCGGCTGTCCAACGCGTCCAGACACAGCCCGTGTCTTCCCGAGCCGCACGCGCCCCCGTCCCCCCCGAACACGTCCACGGCCCGCACCCTCACCCCGAACTGCCTCCCCACACGTTGCGTCAGCTCCCAGTACGCCAGCCGACACCACTCCGTCTCCCAGCTTTGTCGCTCTGGAATAGATTTAAAATTGATTTTTAGATTAGCCAGAAATGCTTTGGACGCCTAAGGACTAAGTTAGAATTCCTAAGATTATAATGTTTACTTTAACGCATCCTTATAACTAGAATACAATAGTGCTTAACATTGATGTTACAATGCAGTAATAGGTGTGGCGGTGAGGCCTCTGGAGTCAAACCACAAAGCCTTATATCACCTTCAATTGCGATTACAACTAAAGGTGTCATTTGGATAACTTTAAACTCCTTAGATGGCGCCTATAGTGTGCTAAATTGTCACCATGTCGTAACAGTCAGTATTCGTAGAAACTTATCAGTCACTGACCTGAACTTGAGTAGATAGATACCTATGCAGTCAAATCACATTAAATCAATCGAAAATAAAGATATTAAAAGTAAATAAATGGACTATATTCTACTACTATAATCTACTGTGATGATTGTTAAAACCTGAATAAATATTTCTAATCTAAATAATATGTACAGATTACAAAATTTTGGCTTATCAAACAGCCTTTCCCTAAATATTTACAGCGGAAAGTTTTCACTGAATTCCCCATTCCCGCAACATTGGGTTTGCCAGAAAACTAAAAACTCGTTAATTAACTGATATTTCAGAGTGTGACATCAGCGTATTGTTGTAGAGTGGAAACTTGGCTGCATCGGCCACGTTACTGATGAACTGTCAAAAGAACTGTACGCAGATGCCAACAGATCAACTGCCCGACGAAATTGTTGTGAGATAGCATAGGTCACTTCCGAATTTAGATCTCGGTTTCAGCCCTCGGTTAAAAACTTCAGAAAAAGATTAATGATATAAACGACCATCGATTGGTGGACATAGATTGTAACATAAAGCTATAGAGTTAGTCTTATCAATCAATTTTTTACAATTAAAATTAAAAAATATTTTATATTTTTTCTCTTTTTCTTACAAGAAGTCGGTTAATTACATCTCATTTTAAACCCTGCGATTTATTAGGAATTCGTTATAGCATAAGGAGAATAAAAAGGAACTTATGCGACATTTCCATTTTCTTAAAATATATTTGCGTTCGCATTTTGGTAAGTTTCCTAAATCTCAAGGTTAATGAAGCGATCTAATATTTTTGCCCTTTTTTGCACAAAATCGTTACTATTTAATTCGCTAAACGATAGATTACGATGTAAGGAGCAGTTTTAATTTTTTAAATCAATCAGCCCAAATTTTGAGTATCGCTTTTACTGTGTTTTATTTCTTTTTTTAAAACATCCTTCCTCAAAGTTTTATTACGTGATTACATTCTTCATTCAATATCTAATATCATCCATATAGGGTAACATTAGACAAAGTTTACAAGCAAATAAAATGGCCAAAATCAGTACACGGTGTAATCTGACTAAAATACATTAAAATCAAAATAGTTATTTACCGTTTAGAGTTGAAATGTGAATCATACATTGTTTGAGGCTTCTGCAAACACATTAATTGGAAAATAGAGCATATGGGGAAGGGAGTCCCGATGAATAACAAGCATGCAATGTACACGTAATTGCCTATTCGCTTGCCTAACGGCATCAAAAATTCAACATATTATTCATTTTAACAAGGAAATTTGAAGCTATTCTGGGGTTGATCATGACTATATGATTAGTGTCAATACTTTTAGGTCAAAAGACAATGGCCCTTCTCGATAAAGAAATGAAATGAAATAATATGACGTGTCTTCATTTTGCATAGCCCTACGGAACACCTACAAATTATCAGTTACAATATTTTTTCATACACTACCACCGCTTCTGAACACGACCACTACTAAGAACTAATTCATTGTTTGTCGTGTTTGAAATTCTTTTTAGCCGACTGCGTCAGAAGGAAGCTAAGAAGAGGGAAGAATGTTTCACATTTGTATGTGTCTTTCTGGCACGCTCTAGGCCGAACTACAGGCTATGAGGTTTCTTTGGATTCGTCTCTTTGGCGATAGTGACGAAGCTACAACATGCAACCAAATCTATTACATGGTAAAGCATGCAGATGCAATAGGTACCTCTTTTGAAGATGTATTTCAAGATACATCCACACCCTTCCATCGCAAGTAAAGAAGTGCTTCAGGCTAGAAGTAGGCCAAGAATAGATAAAATTTTATAGAATATAAACTGTCTGGTGAAGCAAAATTTGTTTTTTGAGTTTTGATGTCGAGCAACTTCAATTTTATTTTTTACATGGAAATAACCGTCTTCGAGTCTCTTTATACCATCAGGTGTCTCACAAATCCCATGAAAAATGGTACGTTGCTAATGGCGAGCTGGCGCCGGGCGGGCGGGCGGCCGATCGATAATCAAGGTTACCGCCGCCAGCCACGTGGGAGTCAGTCACCACCACCGACCTGGTGGCGTTTGTGTCATAGGTATTCATACCAATTTTGAGGTGAAAATATTTATAAAGAATATTAAGAAAGGTAATCAAAGAAAGGAAACGTTTAAAAACGAATGGCTAATGAAATTATGAATGAAGTGAGTCCAAATAGACTAGGAGTTAACAGGCTCACGTTATAGTCTATCGAATAATATAGCCTTCTCACTGTCTTCAAAGGAGATAGCACCTGCTTTAAGGCAGAAATAGGTTCGCAGCAGTTAAACTTCTGCTACCTACCAATAATTTACGAACAATTAACTTTGAAGAAAATATAAAAAAAAATAACAACTCGGTCGAACAGCAAAGCTAACTAATCTACTGAAAGACAAATTCAAATTATCTGTATTCAGTACATAAACCTAAATATTTCACTATAAAACTTGTCAAAAGAGGATTTTTCTTAATAACTGTTGACGTGCTTGTCAAGAATGGCCCAAAAGCATCAAATCCGAAAACGTTATAGTTTGATGATGTGAGGTAATGTCTTTAGCTACAATCACGATACGAGGCATAGTAGAAGCTTTGAGCGAGGGTTCGTCGACCGAATGCCAGGGTAATTGTGGCTAATTGACGCTGGAGACCTGTCTTCGTTCCGCTGAAAACGACACTAGTTGCTCGATTTTTTTCTTACGTTTTAGAGTATGATTGTGAGTAAATTGGTTGATAAAATTCTGGAAATAAATTATTTGAGGCTTGGAGGTTTAATAGAAACCTTACATTTTAGAAATTAGTTTGGAGTAATTTTGTTGATAAAATGCTGGAAGTAGATCAATTAGGGTTTGAAGGTAAACTTAACCCTTCAAAAATCAAAATTATAACACCTAATATCGCCCCTCTCCTCTATTTTTTGTATTTGCAGATACCATTATTTAAATTTTTGTAGCTTATATCACTCCAACAATTAAAATGTATCCAACAACACCTTATATGTTACAATCCGTCTGGCTGTTTGGGCTGTACAGCGTGACCAAGAAAATGCCATACATACATACGTTCGAAAAATCTTATCCTTCTAGACAGAGATGCAAAAACGAATGCTTCATATATATTGTCCATCCCCGGCAGATAAGGGAATTAGGGTAGGTTATAGTTAAGGTCTTGCTTACCTTCGCCGTCAGTGGCGAGAGATCCCGTAACAAGCCGCTCATGGTCCGTCCTCCTCGCATCTTCTGTGCTTTCGCCGTGTTCTGGAATCAAGGAACGTTTATAAGCATCTAAAAATAGATACGTAAAGAAATGTCTGAGATATAAAAAATGAGTCAAACATGATTATAGGAGTATCTATATTAAGGTTTTGTTTAATGAACCTATTAAGTAAATGAATATTTTTACAAGGTATTATTACAAAAAATGGAAATAGGTCAAGAATACGTAATATAATCTGTATACAAGTAGAGTTTGTTTTTGAGTTTTCCCGTAAAATTTTCTTTTTTTTTTCTTACGTATTACGTCGTTTTTCTTAATACACATACCAACCATTTTGTTACCAATTAGAGTTAAATTATCGTCTTATATTTCTTTAGACTTGAAATATCTATAGGTTTTATTAGATTTAGGTTAGAATCCAATTTCATACAAAACTGAATACAGTTTTACACTTGTCGATTATACATAGGTCGTGTGTCGTATCGTACGTATAAAATAATTTTAAACAGTTAATTTGATACTCAAGTATTCGTACAAGTTGGGGCCTCAAAAACGGCCTAATATGGCCGTAAAGGCGAGTGATCACCCAGAGACTAGTCCGTCAAGTCATGACATCACTCCTGGACACCTGCGGGCGTATCGCTTCTCATGTGACCGTAATTTATGGAGAAGAACCCAATCTGTGGCAACATATCTATAAGATTTGATATTATCTTATGATTCTAAAATACTGCCTTTTTTCCGACTTTACAAAGAAAAAGGTTATCTATTGGTCGTATATTTTTTTTCTACAAATATGTGCTTGTTGGAATGATATTAAAACATAATTATAATTGTTGACATTCTTTAGGAACTAATCTTAGATACACCTAAACCTATTTAGATGCAAATCGCACTTAGAAATAAGGGCCTTCAAATCAAAAAAGATTTTCTTTGGTGATTGTTTGAATCCAAAATCATCTAGTTTAAAGGTCTTTTGTGGTGCCTACCGCCACACTTATTTTACCTGATACCAGTGTTAAGCATTAACCGTTCTAGAATGAAGGATGTGGTAAAGGACACAGGTACTTATCCGAGGCATTCCAACTCTGATCGGTAGGGCTCTAATCTTATCGGAGGTTGATTACAAATATGGGCGGCAGTGGCCACTTACAAGTGAACTGCATACTAGTTTGCTTCTACTTTTGTTATAAAAATACATAGAATACAGAAATCCATGCACGAAATAAATGGTATTCGTCAAATCAAATTATATCCTAAGCTTTTGATTATTTGTAAAATTGAATAAGTAATTTTTTAGTATTAGATTAATTGACTAATTAATTGTATAATAACTGTGGAAACATTTCTGTGTTCAAAAAAAATTAAGCAACATGTAATGAGTAAGAAGTGAGTAGTACCTAGTAAATTAAATTAGAGCATGCAAAATATTTAAAATCATATAAGAACTTAATTTCAAAGCTTCAGAGGCATATATTATACTGTTTTATATCTTGTTTTTGTATCTCATTGTAAGCAAAACTTTATGTTTTTTATGAGAATAAAATTCTTTAAACCTTATTTATTGACTAATTTTAGTAGGTACATTTAAAGGTTTAATGCAATCTGCCTTTGAGCAAACAGTATTGACAAATTCCACAAGAACAGTTATTAAATGAATCCGTAAGGTGCAACAAACTAGCGGGAATGCTGTAAATCGTTTGAATGGGCTAATTAATATTAAAACTGTTTGAAACACGCTAAATAAGTATTCAGAACTCTACTGTTGCTTTCTTTGAATACCGCTCGGTACGTTGTAAACAATAATATGCCTTCGTAATCTATGCAAATAAATAAAATCATTGTTTGTTAGTATTGTCAAAATAACGGCTTTTTATTAAATGCATATGAAAATCGAAAATTAAAAATATTGTCTGTATATTCATATTTGGTGATACGCGTTGCGGAGCGGTCTCTACAGCGGTCTTACACGTAGCGAGATCCGCCTTCAATCCCGGGTTAAACAAGTGTTTGAATGATTTTAGATTACTGTTTTGGATCTAGGTGTTTATGTATCTTTGTATGTTTCCATGATACCCACGCCACAGAAACAATCCTAATATGTCAGATACGAAACAAACCTACTCGATTGATGGCCTCCATAACAAAGTGAGTGACAGTGCCCACTTACCATCAAACCGCGATCAAACTTTATTGACAAAAAAATTCCAACCTTCAATCATCAAGTTTATAAATCTCCACATTAACATTACATACAAACATTAGTATGCTTGAATTGATTGTAATTTCAGAAGGCATGACTCACTTGGAACTCGTTTCGAACCGTCCCACCTGATCGGGTTACGTAGAAAAACACCAACTCTTCGTGTTTTAGTGTAAGCTGACACCCCACATTGTTAGGTAGCAATATCTCGCGGCTAATAATAATCGATTCTGCTTGACCACTGCATTCTTTATCCGAGGTTCTCAAACTTGTTTCGTCTATTGCCCACTTTTAGTACCAGTATTTTTAGAGACCCTTAACGGTCGACGAAAAAAATTCAGTTATTTCGCTTTGGAATAACATAGGCCTCATTAAGTTAATGTTGCGGACGTCCTCAATAAATCTACATATTAGGAAAAAACATTAATCAACGATCACCACGTAAAATCCTTCAATGCCCACCATTTTTATTTGGGCTTTTATAACCAACCTGTAGGCCCCGTCTACAACTATTCAACTTTGAGATACACTGTTCATAATCATTGGATTGACTTTTGGTGAGGTTCTATTGGGGTGCCAACAATACCTACTTATATTTGTTTATCTTATCTTCATATTTGTTTTTGTTTGTGCTTGTAACACTCGACACAAAGTTTATTGATTGGCTTTAAAAAATTTTACAACTTCGCATTGTTACATAAGCATGGGTTTATATAGGTACTTACACCCTATATTACCCTACATCCTCATAACGTGGTACAAAAAAAAACAACTAATCCTATTTTATCTAAGTAATCCTAAATAGGATAGGAGTTCTAAATCACAGTTAATATAATCCTAATAACATTACTTTCTACCCTCATAACCCTGCCCTAGATTTTTTTTGTTGCGTAGATGATAACTATGCATACAAAACGAATACACAAACACCCTGACCAGTAATTCATCTGTCTGCCAGGGGATCGAAGTAGGAACCCACTGCGTGTCGTCTGCGGACACGGCTCCACGAAAGCCTTTGCCTCTGATGATTAAAGGCAGAAATTGTTGAATGTGGATCATAAGTACGAAAAATTGATTGATTTTTACAGGCATTATTGATTAATTACAGGCATTAGTTTAACTCTATAGAGTAACTTTAGTTATGACGTAAAACTGGCGTCAATACATGGCATGGATTTTGTACCCGGTAACTGATGTCGTTAGACACATGCTAAAGTTTGCAAATATTAAACTTAGTAGGTAATTTCACAGAAAAGCTTTTTAAAACAAATTACAAGTTATACTCTCGATATGGATGTTGAAGATGGTGTTGTGTACCACGCATTTTTTTACTCATTAAATGGTAATTGGGCACGCATTCCATTTAATATTAAGCTGCCAAATGCCATAGACACCTGTGATCAACACCAGTAAACAATGGGGACGATATCTTAAAATTGTACATTGTATTACAGCACTTTCATTATCCGGGGGGTATTCGATTTCCTCGAGAATTGACCGGACAAAGATAAAACCCCTCGATGCCCGAAAATCCTTGCACACCGGCCTCACATTGACTTAGACCTAGCAAATGAGAGCGAGGGGAAGACGTCCCGTACATAGATCCCCAACCCAAAATAAGATAAGAATCCTAGCTGACATCAACCACAGACGTGTTGTTATACCTACGGACTAAGTTAAAACGCCTCGGAAAAGTAGTTAGGTACTAATGTCTTCCTTTAGCTCAAATTAATCATTTGAAGGCGTCAACTTACCTATTTCTCAAATGTCTAATCAAAAACCTGTTGATTTTACAAAGGAATTCATACCACGAAAAATTGATAATATACGAATATATAAATATTCACTGTAGGTGTGTCCGTACTTGCCATTGAATGTGTTATGCGTGTATCAGGCCCTTATTAGCATATTAGAGATCATATCAAGGTTGCTCCAGCGTCCATTTATATATCTTTATATGTGTAGTATATTTTATTTTATACATATAATAAAACTTGGTATTTCTAAACGTAACAAAAAAATCTGCTGGACGAAAATAATAAAGCAATAGAATATGGTAAATTGGTTAATTGAATTAATATGAATGTCCAGGAGCATGTGTGTTTCTCTGCATCTTCTTCGTAGACTTTTTACTAAGGCATTTACTATATCTAGTATTTTACTGTATCTATGATTTCATTCTGATACAATCCCGTAATGTCTTTGTCTTTGTCTTGTAACGCGGGTTTATTTGCGTGCGTGTCTTAACTGCATGCGTTAAACCCGCTGCAGTTTCTCTGCATGACAGGAATACGATGGAATGCAAGAGGTCCCGTGCGGACCAGGTACGCAAACGTTAGCCGGCGTAAAAGGGAAAAGGCCCTACGTAGTTAGTGGCAATACTGATGCAATAATAACTCAATAATAAAAAAATATATATAAATCTTACACAGCTGAAAAATTTTTGGCCTGCAGATATTTATTATATCTTCATTATAAGGGTTGCACTTCAACCATCTTTTAAACACAAAATCAACATCAACATAAAACATCAAAATATTCGTATACCGTAAAATGTTATCATTTATTAAATTAAAACAAAATTGTAATACACTGGCGCCCGGATCTTCCTAAAGAATTATCCGTTTTTCCAAAAGAAATATTAGTTCAAAAACTGGAATAGTATAACAATAAAACAGTTTGACGACTTATTATTAATGTCCATAAATGTGACTGGAGTAGCGGACGCGACCTAGTATACGTTGGATATAAAAGCATTGACGTATTTAGACCGGTACAAAATGCGATATTTTATTAAAATGTTATTATATGGACATCGTTTTATCTATTTGACCCTGTTGATCTAAGACGGCGCCAGAATTCGCTAAATACCTAATATTATTAGCGGAAATAAAACTAGTAAAGGAGAAACGATAATAACAAGAATTTTACGACATTTCAATGAAGACTGTGATGTCATCTGAGCTGTTGTAGACGACTGGTGTATTTTTTATGGTTGTTGCGAATGTGTGGTCTATCTATGATTGTTTTTTAAACGAAACTTCTTTAGAATCATCGTGATTTGATGAAACGAAAATGGTTTACGAAAACAGTTGTTAGCGCTCCGACTAGATGGTCATTTTCTGAAACACGCTTACGATTTTACTTCGCAGATTGTACAAGAACTCGAGTTTATTGTAATTATTATTAGGTTTCGCTTCTGCCCTGCGTGAATTTCACACACATTTTTTATAATAAAGATACAACAAACGATCATGTTTACTTAATGTAAGGCAACATAGTGGAGCTAGCATTTAATTGCCCATGTAATAAAACGACAACAAGATGGTTAAAAAAAAATACTAAGTATGTTACAAAATAAAATACTCTTAATTCTAAAATAACTTGTTAATTACGATGTACAAGAGCCAAAACATTCCTAATTAAGTACTATAATAAAAAGTAAAAAAAAAAAATATAAATTAAATGACCATTTATTTACAAGTTTGTAGCAACTGGTAATTTATATTTTGTCTAGCCTTAACTAGTATTTCCAGTTGACATTAAAAAACCTAGTATTAATTATTGTTATTGCTACCGCTCCACGTGTAAGTGGGTTTATATTGAAATACGTGTTTTAGAACAATATTATTATATTCTCAGTTTGTTACTTAAACAGTGGAGTGAGACTTTCCACAAATATGGATTACTAGCTTATTCCCGTGATTCCACCCGCTATTCCCGCTTCTATACTAATATTATAAAGCTGAAGAGTTAGTTTGGTTGAACGCGCTAATCTGAGGAACTACTGGATCAAATTGAAAAAATACTTTTGTGTTGAGTAGCCCATTTAATGAGGAAGGTTATAGCCTTTATCACATTACGCCATGTTTGTTTGTTTGTTTTATGTAGAATGGGTGAAACCGTGGGGCACAGCTGGTGTGTCATATATGTATATCATGGATATAAACTATCTGCGTGCCAAATTTCAGTAATATCCGACCAGTAGTTTTTCAGTGACAGAGAAACTAACACACATACATGATTTAAAAACTTCGCATTAATGACATTAGGAAGATAAGATTCCCTCATATTTTTTTTCTTTTGTTTCATATTATGTTGTCGAAATCTCGTTTTTGTTATTGAAATGTTTAACAACATAACTAACGGCTTACATTTTTAAAGTCGTAAAGAAATTGTTTACGAATTTCAAAACTGTATAGGTAACCTTTACGCTGCCCATGCCATGCTAAAGTTACCTAAAACTTTGATTTATCTGTAACTACCAAATTAACGAAATTAAAAAAAAAATGAATTTAAACATTTCTCATTCCTTCTGAAATTCCTTATTCTCATAAGATATTAACACATTACAACCAAGATAGGAAAAGAATAGAGAATAATAACCCCTAACTATAAACACCAGGCTATTTGCAATGATGCCTCCAGCACAACCAATAATGATTAGGCTTAACAGGACATTCGCCAGGTGGCAGAACCTGTGTAGTTCGACCGGAGAAGTACCACCGTCACACCTATATCTAGCGTGAAGCAGATCTTACGTTTCAGTGGAAGGGTGTGATTGCCGGCTCTCTTATATATGAGGCGACCATCTCAGTCCTCAGAATTAGAGCAACGCATCTGTGATCGACTTACGATAGAATCCCCGTTATATATAAAGTTGCTTGCAGATGTCCACGGCGGGCAGTAACCACTTACCATTAGGTGGGCTGCATGCTCGTTTTGCTATTTCATTCGTATACAAAAAGAGGAAAAAATGACATTTAAACATTCTAACATGTATTTCAGAACAACGCTCTGTTGTTAATGTAAACAATACATCTGTGCTGTGGGAACTGTGTGCACAGAACCAGATATGACCACAGGTTTCTGGAAGAGCAGGAACAGATAGTGAAGAATGTGAATGCCAGGCGGTAGGCACGTTCACACGCGCAGCCGAATAGTTGAAAGCTCAATGCCACCGAGAGCTTTTATAACTACGGTTGATGTAGAGACTAAAGCGATCAAAGTTGTAGATATATAAACAATCCATGATATAAAAATTGTTAATGGTTGTGGTATAAAAATGTTTATTAAAAATGATCAATGAAATGTCCTTTGAAAGTTTGAAGACAGAAACAAACGGTATGAATATGAATTTAGGCATACAAAATAAAAAGGCTTTCTACACACAAAGACAAATACACAAACACCCAGACCCAGAACACAATCTAAACTCATCTTTCAGATGTCTGTCTGGCCGGGGATCGAAACCCTGCGTGTCAGACCGGTATGGTGACCACTCCTCCACGCGGGTCGTCGTGTATAATAAATGTTTTATTATTGAAAATATTCAACCGAAAGATACAAAATCAAAATATTCTGATGATGTCGAATATTGAATCCAATACAATTATTAAAACCAACAAATCTTAAATTCAACAAAATTTAGTCAAATATTACATGTGGTAATGGATTTAATATTCAACACAGTAACTGCATTTTATATACCGTAATGTTTACAAACGCATCATACGGTTTCAGAAATGTTTGTAGCGTGCAAACAAAAGAACATAATGAAATCTAGACTAAATAAGGATAACATCACCTAAAATAAAAGATTAATTCTTGGAACGAAGCAAACCCGGCCTAATATAAAACAGAATTTCAACCGCTCCAAATGAAATAGACAGAACAACACCTTCGGTAATAATATTCTTAACACCAAAACAACAAGCATTAGTCATCTTAGTCAGATAAATGTAACAATAAAATCGTCTCCATACATAAAACTACAATAAATCAGTCGATGACGTATCAAACCGAGGACACACCTCCATAATAAACATGCCACGTTTTGAGTGTCGCCACTTATTACAAGTCGGAAAGCACTTAAACATATCCTCCGCCCGATAAAACTAGAAACACAATTTCCAAAAGCTCTGCCATCAGTCCCCTATGACACATCCGTAAGGGAGTACTTAAAGTAGGAGAAGTAGATCCTGATTATCGTAACGCTAAAAGTAAAGTAGTATCAATTAAGACAACTGTTTAAATAATAAATGAACGCAAAAAGGTTAATCAACAGAAATTGCTAATTACTTGCTTTAGTCATGCCATAACACCTAGTGTAGTTGATAAAGAATTGGATAATTACGACAATGTAGCGGCTAGATCAAATGAAAATTGAGTGCAGTCAGTTACTAACGACCGTAAAAGAGCAATTTTAAAGTGGAGAGCACTCGACAATAGTGCATTTGAGTTCATAAAAGGGTAGTGAACACCCACCTAACAAGAGCGGACAAAGACAAACACTGACCAGTTATATTTGTGTCAGGCGAGCGGCGCCGGCGCCACGATAACGTAACGATAACGTTAATGGATACCGTCGTTATCGCGACACTCAGCCGATACCCGCGAGACGGGACCGAATCACTTAAAACAACCGAGCCGATATTCCACCGAATCGTTCTCAAACGAGAACACGTTAAGGTCCAAATTCTGTTACCCGCCACTCCTTTGTTAGTTAAGCGACTTCCAGTCAGTGTAAATGGAATGAATGGATTCAGGGAAGCACGTGAGAAAGACTGTAATGGACGCAATCGGAATGTCAATGTCAACCGTATCAGAAAAAAGGAAGGGACCAAATTGTGGCCATCCATTCAGTAAACCGATGGAGCCGATGATGGCGCGCGGTACCATTCGGAATGATATTAAGATATCAGCCGATCAATAAATCTGCTAAAACTAAACAATCTGAAATTTTAACGATATATAAGTGTTTTATGTATTTAGGACTAAAAAGCCTCGCGATCAGGGGACTCTTACTGTCGGAAACTTTAAACATGAAGCAATCCTTTTAAATATATTAAAAATAAAATATTTGACCAAAGACCCTTCAGCGATTTGGCCGACAAAAAGATGAGTCAGCCCATTGAATTGGACTTAACGTATAAATTGCCAAAAGTTTATTTAATGAATAAACAGGAGCTTGATTAGAAAGGGGCGAGTTCAACCGCAGACAGGTGTTGAAAAATGGGGTGGGAACTCGTCTGGAGTCCTGGAAAATCCTATGATGAACGCTGGGAGGGATTCCCGGGTAATAAAGAGCCAAGTTTTGCACCCCCGCCGAACATTGATTGTAACTAACGGGATTTCCTGTGACGTATAAGATGAACATATTAAAATATATTTCATTGTTTTATGATTGAACTTTGAAGAACGAATTAAAAATGGTGTTCATAAGTGAAACAAATTTAACAGCCTCGAACCTATGATCAAGTAGGTAACATAAAAAAAAACTGTTTGTAATAAGTAAAACAACGGCCTCAAATCTATCAACGAATGAAGTTATACGAATTATATACTATTTTTCAAGATTTTAACATTTCAAACAAGATTCTAATTTGCTTAATTACCATCATATTTACCATAGTAATTAACTTTATAATCGCTTTTATACTAATAAAAGAAAGATAAAGATTAAAAGCGGAACATTAGAAAAATATATTGAAAAGTGATAATGGATTGCCGGAAAGAACTAAATAGATGCTAATAACTATATTGGATGATACCATTAGCTATAAAACGGAACGGTAAACAGCGTAACAACATTAACAGCTTAAAGAGGAATTAAAATTTCTCCGCGGCTTAAGTTACTTGGATGTTTTAGCACCTTTTAAAGTAGAAAAAGCACGCGCTCTCAATGCTTAATCGCTTCATTGTACCGATGAAAGGGATCAAAAATATTGCCAGGAGGTATATTAAAAACAAATACGCCCCGCAGCGTGGTCGGAGGAAGAGAAAAAAGCCAGTGTTTGGCGTGCCGTAAGCATTAATAATGTAGTTCAAAGATGGCGTCGTGGAATGCGCAGGGACCAGTAGGGCTGCGCAAGAGTCGACTATCGATCAAGTGCCGCTCGTATCGGAATTCGTTTAGGAATTTTATGTGATAGATTAACGTCGGGTAAACTTGTCTTTAAATACGAAATGTAATACAATTTGTACGTTGTAAAGTAGATACAAAAGTATTATTTATGATTTAAAGTATTACCATACACCTAGTTAATGGTTTATAGTTGCAAAATATTTCATATTGTACTAGCGGATGTAATTAACAATGATCATTATAATTACATATGAATAAATGTAAACTTAAGATTGACGAGATAAATGAATATGTCAGAACAGTTAATAAAGCTAGGTACAGTAGTACAAGTGACAAACGTGTACCGTACCAGTAGTATCGTGTCGACATTCATTCTTGCATATTTATCGACTGCAAGGATGCGCGTACAATTGCGCTGATACTGTACTGCGTAATATTAAAGGCAGTGGCCGAATAAGGAATCGAAGGCCAAATTGCAATGTGATCTTTCTATATATTTCAATAAATCCCTTTTTTAGCAATCCACAATACACAGTCTTTCGCCGAAATGCAAGAACTGCTTCACGCTAGAAATAGGTGTGGCGGTGGTAGTTCCCCCGGCGGACTACATTGGTTCTACTACCTTTTTACGGCCTCACGCGGGTGCTACTAGACCGATTTCGCTTATCATCTTTTCGTTGTGTATGTTGTTTGTTATAAAAGAAAAATTAAGAAAGTTGCGCGAAAAATTAAAAAAATATTAGAATTTTCATTCTTGACAATCAGATTTCAAAATTTATCAAGACATAAAAGCTTAGGGTCAGCTAGTATTAAATGAAACCAATCAATTGCGTGATAGTACTGACGATCATTAAGTAAAATATTGGCTTTCCGTTTCAATATGTAGGTACACATACATCAACAAATACTATCAATACGTACCTACTACATAACTGATACTATTAACGTAATGGCTGTACCTCGTCCGTTCCTAGAATAAGAGCAGTTGAAACCATAGAACCATGCTGGTAATGTATCGCGGAATCTTCCAAGCGTGAAGAAATCTTCAGGCATTCATTGAATTTCCCTTTACACTAAAATTGGAACCTAATAATCATTTTGGTTTAGGAAGTGAGTCAATAATATCTTATTGAGCTACTTATTGTGAAAATATTTAAAGCGATGTTCTCTGGCTGAAGGTATTGGGAAGAAAGCTGTTTTATTGAAAATATTTGAGCTTTCCAAAATTTTTTGAAGCACTCTCGTATATGCATTACGAACACCTCTCAGCAAAGTATAAGAAAGAACAAGTAATAAAAACGTATTTTAAACGTATTTTAAACGTAAAAAACGTATTTTAAACTAACGATTACTAAAATAATGATAAATAAGCACCAAATACCCAGAAATTTGAGCACAACCCTGGTGGGAAGCTTATAGGCTGGAGAGAAGTACCTACTAGGAAACATAAGTTAAACATTTGGAGAAGGGAGACGCATAAATGTTTACAAATTGTGATTACGCATTATTGTATGCCTCGATGGTGTTTTACAAACAGACAGACAGACAGGAATGCTTAATTGTATGCTTAAATATCAGGGAACTCCTGTATGACTAAAAGATTAAGTCGTGCTTCGCTGGCAGACTTACCAGAACGAATAAACTAATGTCAAATTAAGTAGTGAATTACGTACGTAAATACTTAAATAGTAAACTTACTTGTACGTGATGTAAAATGGTTATTGGATAGCATGATGGATAAGCCCACAATTTCGAATAGTGATGGAGTTCTATCTAAAGTTGATTTTAATGCGTATTTACTGTTGAAGAAATATAAATATTTGCGCCTACCCACTTTTAACAAAAACTCAAAACTACGTAGCTATTTTAAACATTAGTCCTTTACTACTACTATACCAATCTTAAACAAATATGTACTTATCTGGCCAGATACTAATAAAATAAATCAAACCAGTGGTTCTCAAACGCCCAAACATAAAGAGACTTATTATATACAAAGTGAAGTGAAGAAGACAAGAAATTACGAAAAGAAATAACACAGAATTATAATTAGTTAATTTTGCAATATCTTATGCCTATATTACGCAAGTATTTGGATTGAAACCAACGACCTAAAATCATGAAACTCCCATACCAAAAAAAATGAAAAAAATAATTATATTTTAAAGATTATACATACGGGATCATCGATAATGCCCGTCACTAGCCATCCTTAATTTCCTGGAAGCGGCGGCGCCGGGCCGGTCGGATTCCTCGATCCGCTCTTTTCGACGATCTACGATCTAACAGGACCGACAGACCTCGCAGGCCCGACGCCCGACAACTACCTTTATTTGTAGATTGCTTTACAATTATTAAATGTAAACTATTTTATATAACTATACCTAAATTTGCATTAAGTATAGTCAATTTTTGGTTGTGGAAACAATACGAATATTTCTTTACCTAGTTGTAAAGCAGGAAACATAAATTTAAACATATTTTCTAAATTGGGATCCGTCTTTAATACGAAATTATTCGAACACTAAAATAAGTAAATTAATTTAAAGATTTAAATAATATCATTACTTAACTTTGTAGTTCGTGTAGATATGTAATCTATGTAGGGTACACATAGAAATACCACAGATGTAGAGAGCCTAATTCTAAGGTAAATACTATAGTGTGGCGAGTAAACATCTATAAAGTTTATATTATTATAGGAAGATATTAGTTTATCTTATTAGACTTGACAAATGTGCTAATTACCACTACGGAGAAATGATGTGATCTCAAATTACTAAGAATTGTGTTTTCCTTCTCCCTAAGAGTGGAATGACTGGAATTCTTTTTGAAAGGAAAAAGACAATATCTAGATCATACAATTAAGATTTTATGAGTCTTCGCGTATTTATAGCCTAAGTGAACTTATTAACGGAGTTAATAAGACGTCAGATAAAATCTCCAAGAACATTGTTTTAGTAAGCTACTGCATTTTTTTCTTAGGAAATTATATAAGCAATTAAATGAGATCTATCTCATTGAAAGGTTATTGCCATAATTCTGGAAACGTCTGTAATTTACCTATAGAAACAAGTTTGAAATCTGTCCCCGATAACTCTGAGCACTAGCTTGGACTATTGGACTCCATACCCAGCCTTTAAAAAAAACTGTTATTATGATTCAGAAGTACGTATGGTTCATCGAACGTCATGTTAAACCACCGCCATAACTAGGTCTATCTAGAACTATTGCTAGAATTTCTGTCACTTGCGCTACAAAAACTAAAAACTTAGTTACCAGGCGCTAATAACTTTGAGAAGGTTACTTTCTTCAGGTTGAAGGTGAAAGGTGAATAACATCGCCAAATCGACACGCAATATTATTTTGACTTATGGGCACATAAAATTTAATTGCCTACGATTTTTTTGATTTAAAACACATGACGTTAACTATGCGTTATCTTTATTGATATTTTGTATGAATTAAAAGTAAATCTTAGTATATCGAAAAACCGGCCAAGTTAGTCAAACTCGCGCACGTTTTTTAAAGGTTGTACGGAACCCTATTCCGTACAACCTTTAAAAAACGGCAAAATGATGTTTGTTTTATGGGGAGTCCCTTAAATATTTTTATTCTATTTTTGTTATAGCGGCAACAGAAATACATCATCTGTGAAAAATTCACTTGTCTAGCTATCACAGTACATGAGATACAGCCTGGTGACAGACAGTGGGACAGACGGATATCATCTTAGTAATAAGTAATATCGTAGTAACAATAGGTCCCATTTCTAATACAATTAAAATAGTTAAAATGACTAACCTTTAGGTTTCACGTCGTCCATTGCGATCCGACTGTAAGGGGGTGGAGGGGTTTCTGTAACAACAAACAGTAATAAATTAAAATTTAAAAAATCATAACGCCCATATGTAACAAAATTGTACGTAGGTAGGTACATATATTATATTATAAATGCAAAATTTTGTGAGCATGTATGTGTGTTTGTTAGGCTTTCACGCATAAAGTACTGATGGAATTAAAAATGTCTCTCTTCGTTCCCCTTTTATTCCTATTTGCAGGCGAAATTTAAATATTATATAGCTTATATCACTCTGCAAACTGCAGCGATTCCAATAACGTCTTGTATAACATTCCAGCAAGAGTACAAAAATACATTCATACGCTCCAAAAAGATTACCCTCCTTCTAAAGCAGTCGGGTAAAAAAATCACATTTGTCAACAATATCTCAAAAAATAGAGCAAAGCCCATTAACGACAAATATCAATCGATCTCCAAGTTAACGAAAAAACGTAAATATCAATCATCAACTATAAAAAACCACTTGAGCGGCAATCAAAACCCACGGCGGCGCGTTGAAAACCGAAAATGAACCAAACAAGTTTTTCAATTCCACAAATAACTAACCGCGTTACCCTAAAACAAAAGAACACAAAACCAAACAGGTAAGCCAAGGGTCAATTATGGCCGATCAAAACCCAATCAGGTACCTCTCCCTATATTTTGACCTCATAACCGATGTGGAAATTTCATGTGTACTGTCATTTCTGGTTATTCAAATTTTGATGTGGTTTTCGGCAAATTATAGCCCCATGCAAATTATATGGTTACAGCCATCGTCATGTCGCCAGGTATGCGGTTTGTTTATTTTGGAATTTAGTGTAATAAAATTACGAGAAGGACGGTGTAATAAGTTATGGAGATAATATAAAGTTATATATTTGAATTTTATACGCGTCTCCATACGTGTAGACCAGAGCTTTTCAAACTTTAAGAGTCAATTATTACCAATTGCCCCCAAAATTTTACAATTCCCGATCTGTAGAAATCACCAAAAAAAATCTATAAAAATCATCTGTCCCTGAAATAAGTTAATACTTTAAAATATCCATGAATTACCAGTAAATAAGTATTATAAATAGCTACGGGCGTTGAAGTAATTTTGTCTAGCCCCTTACCGCCCCCGGAGGATATCCAAGACGGCGTAATCACCTAGTCAGAGAAACAGTGTTCTACAATATGTAAAGCTAGCTGCTCCGGTCAGCTATCTATAGGCCATAATTATTTTTATTTGGAAACATTCGACACTTGGTTGCCTAACTCACAACTTCCTCCACTAGTCTGCATTGTCTGTAAGTATGTTTGTTTGTCTGTATGTATGTCCATTTATTTGGCAAGCGCTACAGCCCAAACGGATTGTGATGTATGACATAATCATGAGAATCATCTCAGTTTGCAGTGACTTAGGCTATATAATTTAAAAAAATGGCGCCTACAAATAGAGGGGGAGTGACGGGTATTTTATTATCGCGACAATATGGGTATCAAATGAAAGCTAGTAAATAGACCATTGTACTGTACTTTTACTTGACATTTTGAAAACTCATATAAAACGTTAAATTAGATATATCATTTTAAAGTTAAAAAATGTTTTACGCGGTCAAGTTTTTTGTTTTGCTTTACAAAATACTTAGACTCATGCTTACTAAACCAGTGCCATGATCAGTCGCCACCACAGTCAAAAGTTGCCACAGCCACCGTAATTGTCGCCACTAGGTGTCCTACTTAGCGCAGTTTTACAGTCGGAACATGTGTCGCCCCCAACGAGGCGCCACTGCACCGTATTCCGTCCGTATGCCAAAATGTAATTTCGATACAGGACGCTGTTAACAACACGACTAGGTGAGCCCGCGACGATGCTCGCGTGAATTTAGATTGAAATTAATTTATTTTGTTTGGATAAGCCCCTACGTTTTTTTTTAAAGTACCGATTGTACTGGCGGCACCCTGATTGAAAGTAGTCACCGTTGTGTATGGACATTTTCAAAACGTTTTTAGGCAGTTGGGTTTTTGTTTTTAATATTTTTAAATGTTACCTTTTACATGTTATCTTTAGATACTTGCTAACAATAACGATGGTTTAATTTTCAACGAGACAGGCTGAACGGTGATAAAAATGAAAGTAAACAATGATTAAATCTGTTTATAATTATATTCTATGAACATAGAACTTTAATTTACCAACTATCTTCAATATTATTTCACGTGAATACGTATTGGAGCAGCATAGTGGATACACCAGGTCTCCTTCAGATGTGGAGACAGCTTAAAAAGTGAAAAAAAAACCTTGATAACAACACAAATAAAAAAATATATAGTAAAAGTGGTCGGTGAGAGACGTACCTAAAAGTAAGAAAAAAGAAATTCTATCAACACCGACCATAACGCAAGTAAGTTAAATAATGTACACGGTGAACAACCCATATAAACGTGTTTCATGGAACCATGTATTATATTGAACAAACAGACCGACCGAGGTCGACTTTTCATACGGAGGAAGTGCGCACGCGCTATCGCCGGCACTGATTTTCGGGCGCCATTATCGTTTTTGAATTCCGAACGCGCGTCGCGCAACAATCAACAATCATTTGCGATTCGGCGCCGGCGGCGGCGGACGTGTGAAGTGTGAATTTTTCAACATGCTTCGACAATATCCGAATACAAATAACTCGGCCACAATAACGTTTTACGAGCCCCGAGCCGTTCCCAGAAGTTTTTAACGGCGCATGCGCGAGAAATTTCTAAACAATCGCCCGCATGCACCTGCATATTTGATCGCGGCATAAAAACAGTCTTCGATTGTTTCGACTCGGAAAATCACAAGTCACGAGAGGCTCTCGTTCTATCTCTATGCTATCAAACGTTATCTACATTAAACGTCAAAATAAGTTTGACAATGTTTATCGTGAAAACAACTAAACCGCTCAAAACACGTCAGTCAAATTCAAGAATGCAACAAGGTAGTCATGTTCGCATAAAGCACTATTTCAACCGTCGTAAAGTGTCTCACGTGATTCAGGACGATAATAAAAACGGACAGACATCACATTTCAGTCATATTAGCGCAGATTTACAGATATATCCCGGTCTATACTCGGGAGTGACTCAGCAGAGCAGGATGCCATTCGCTCGTTCCGCGAGACACCGCTGAAACGACCAAAAGTAAATGACCCTAAACGCCTAGTACCATCTAGAAGATATAAATAATATCAGTTGTTGACTTTTATGTCACCCGTGCGTACAACAACCGCTGAATCGCAGCGAACGAATCAACGCCTTAACGCGCTTCAATAAAACTGATAATAAACAAACGTTTTGTATTGATATCTAACCTTTTCGCGGCACGTCTATATAATATGTAGTGGCGTGACTGTGTTTTCTTTTGAAAGCATTACATCATATTCACCCTTAGACTACCGCGTGAAAAAAGACTCTGACCCATTGCCGTAAAGTACAGTATCCGGGCGCCGTTAATTAGCAATCATTAATACATTCGCTTCAGAACTTAAACGCGCGGAGTGCGAACCGTTTTGTGTTATGTAACATTACTTCACGGTTTAAATTTCAATACGCGAACTGGCTATCGTGTTTCAATTATTGATGAAATCTGTCAATTCATAATGGATCGTGTTACGTACAGTTAGAGTATGAATTAGTGAACGTGGTGCGGTATGCGAACAGATGATGGTACAATGCACGCATAGAATAAAGGAGGCAGTACCGACACTGCGTGTAGGCATTTCATACGCGATGCGAACGTAAAATTTGAGTTATGGAGAATGGTACAGAGAATTGTATCTAAACGTTTAAAGTGTAAAAATACATTGTACGTATCGCTTCTGCGCCCGTAGTACGAGTGTGTTACGTTTTCTAAAACGATAATTGTTTACATTTTAGCCAGTACATTTTAATTAACCTTGCACGTTATCGCTTTCGATTTTGGCCATACTGCTATATACTTTGCAATGATGGGCGTAAACGTAAGCAATGATTGTTTTGATGAAACATAATAAATTCGTACTATGGGCATGGTGTTCAATGGTTTATTTTCTTATTAGATTGAAGTAGCAAATGAATATGCAGTTCACCTGACAGTCAATAGTTACTGCGGTTCATGGACACCTGTAACCAACTACATACAGAACATGGGACCTAAAGCCTATTACAAATGCATTACCATTATTGAGGTCTAAGACAGCGTTTCCTAATCTACCCACGAAAATAAACTAGCTGGTCGCAGTACAATATTTATGGTATATAGCTTACTATAAAAACTTATTAATATATAAACCAATATTAAGTTAAAAAGCCCTAGAAGTCTTTATTATTTATTTGACATTCCCTTGAGTTTTTATTTTTATTTTGTTGTAGTTATATATTATGGACATTGGGGTCTGTTTTCACACTCCTAAAAATGAGATTCATGTTACAAGAGGAAAACCAAATCACGACCGGGCCACGGCATAATAAAGTTTGGGGAACGCTGGTCTAAGATGGTCTCGTAAGTCAGCTGTACGGCGGAGGCTCAGTATACGAATAATTAATCTATACAATCAATCTACAGTGGGTTGCCAAATTATTAGGGACAGTCGAAACTTTTTACAATTTGGTATTATGGACGCACTTGAGTGCAGTTTGAGTGGTTTGAGTATTGCAGGAATGTGTTTTTTATATCGACTATGATTAGTTTAAGTTATTTAAAGTGGATGACGATAGTTAATGGCGTATTTTTGGAACAGAAAAATATTTCATTATGAAGAAAGTCGTAGAGAGCTAAAGAGGTCTTACAGGGAGTAAGAATTTCGTCGTGAATTATTAAGTTTTTTTTAAAGTTTACCTACAATTGTTTATATGTAAGTATTATTTCATTATTGTGTGGTACTAATTACTTCTTTTTAGATTAATTATATTTTAAAATAATTTTATATTGCTTACAGCATGGGCAAAGGGTGTGATTTGTCTCCAAGAAAAAAATCGGAGGTTAAGACCCTTCTTCTGCATACGAATCATTCGCAAAGGAAAATAGCAAGTATTGCTGGTGTTTCCAAATCAACAGT
>DWNE01000437.1:0-29438 GCA_018249875.1 Cecropterus toxeus | reverse complement strand
ACAAATAAACAAAATTTATTTACAACAATTGCACATAAAATTAAATAACACCCATTCGCATTCGAGTAATCACTGGAGTTTGCGGGCCATAGTACGCAAACAATACAGTGAATCGCAAATAACAATATAACAATGTTACAATAGTATACAACGAATCGTACAAAAACATATAACAATGTAACAAATATGACCAGTTTAATGTTTATGGTGCAGTTGGCTCAGGGGCATTCGTTTTTAGCGGCCGAATAAAGTACTAGTTCAAAAAAAAATACGACTGGAATGGGACATGGGAATTAGATCCAAAATTGTCGAATAGAGAATATTCTGATTAAAGTGTCATTTTTATTTTATTATTTTTACATTTAAATGAAGTGTTTAATGTTTTTTTTTTAAAACAAATTAATATTTTTAAATAAAATACGCTTCACAATGTTTATCGTATATTGAATAATCGTTAGGTACACGTAAATAATCTCCATCCCAACATTACAATTCTATTGCAAAAAGAAAAGGTTTCCTGTTACAATAAAATTGTACTTATACTTACCTACTTATATAAATAAAAATATAGAAGTGGTAGTATTAGTTGAAAGTATATAGACTGCTTAACGTAACGCGATAGTGCAAAAGTTACTAAATACTTAGCAGTTTCAAAACTATTTAAAATAAGTGCATTTAACATAGTCAATAACTAATGACATATAATGTATGTAAGTTCGCATATTAAAATTTAATGATCCGAAATAACAATTAATATGGTGGATAAAAAGTCATGGCCAAGTCAAGTGGTATTTATATTAATATATTATTTTATTTTATGGTATTATAAAGCGAAGAGTTTGTTTGTTTGGTTAATCGCCAATCTCGGAAACTAGTCGTTTTAATTGTATTTATTTTTGTGTTTTACTGTCCTTTTTTAACAAAGTCTATAGGGTATATAACTGTTTGTTTGTTTTCTTCTTATGTAATAGCGAGTAAAACCACGGAGCACAGCTAGCCTACCATACTTTAAAAAAGAAAAAAGGACATTTTTGTATGAAATATACAATGTATATTTCATACAAAAATGTCCTTATTTCTTTTATTTGTATATTATACATCTAATTTAGAACGATAACAACAATTGGAATGTAACAAACTCTTGTCTTGTTTATGTTTACGTCACGAGCGCCGCACGGAGCGGACCTGCTAATAAACAATCAAATGAAAATGAAACCGCATTCGGAACCAACATGGCGACTTATCATTAATTATTCATTAATCCGCACCGCCGACTTAATGATGCCAAAACAGAGGATGTTCGTTGACTTGTAGTAGGGATTGCTTAGATTTATAACGCCGGGCTCGGGGTACAATACCGAGTGTTTTGTTTATACGAATCGACGTAAACATGTTAACGTAAGCGTAATATAATTTAACGTGAACAAAAACTAGTGGCGTTTAAAAGGTTTAAAAGAACTTTTGAAAATAACTTCGCGTCGCATTGCTATGATTTTCCAATTTAATTGAAAACAACAAAGTATACTCACCAATATATACACGGAAGTGTAACATAAATTGTTTGATTACATCTTTAATCTCTGATAGGATACATATATGTTATATAACATTTTTCATAAAGCAAAGCCTTTATATGTTTGACATTATGTTTTACATTGCCAGTATAAGATGACTGTTTTATTCTGATCAGATTAATATATTTTAACCACTTACAGCGCGTATATATTATTTCGCGCTCGATTCTATATAAATTTTAACCGTGCTACATTACAGACTCTACATACGGTAGAGTCTGTAATGCTGCAATCCCTTTTTACTGAACACGGATTGGTGTATAGATTATTAGTGGCGGTAGAATATTTTTTTAAAAGTTATCTATAAACGAAATTAAATTAAAAAATAGCATATTCTTAGTAGACACTTTTAAATAATACTTCTAACGCATTATCGGCAGAGCACCACTTGATATTTGAATATAAGATAGCAAACGGACTTATAAGAACAAAATTGTCACATTCCACACTAATTAGGACTAAAGTCACAACTTACATAGAGAGCCGTGGCCAAGATGCAGATGCATCATGCCTAAGATCGACTATCACCAATTTTCTGCGCCCGCGTTTTGCTACCTCCGCAAAACCTCCATTTCTTACTTACCCTTCCAACCAGACCAGCTTCTATATTGATGTTATAAGACATATTGGTGTTACGTAATATTTCAAACACATTTTTTGTGAATAATGTTAATATTTTAATTTAATTACTAACACAACATTTTTTTTGTTACAGGTGGATGTTCCTTTCATATGGCGTAATTGAAACATGAACCGATAAGTAAAAAAATGCAACATTGACATCAGGTTACTAGTGAAAATAATTCACAAAATATTATTCTTTAAAAACTTTTAAACAATATATATACAAATATGACGTATTGATTGAAAAATAACACAAATTTACTTTATCACACTTTATTTCCTCTTGAACAAAAACATGATATACGGTGAAATATAAAAAAATACCAAAGCTCAACATAATAATTATATTACATTTTCATTTATTTCGTGTAACAAATAATTGTTATGATTTAAAATTTAAACTCTTTTAATTAAAAATTAATTAAAAAAGGCTAAAAAATAACCCTACAAATCGCCAAATCCCCTACCACTGAAACTCGATCTCGAAAATTTTCGATACGCCGACAAATTGCGTTCTCGTTTCACAAATGAAAAACCAACAGCCTTATTATATTACATTGTCTCCCGCAAAATGAGGGAGCGTATTGTCACCGCAAGCGGACGATTATGTCCTTCATAGAACACATGGATTATAGAAATGACACTTGGATCATGATTCATAACCACCCTAAATATAGGTAACATATAGCGGCTCTTGAACTGCACCAAATACCACTCACGTTATAGAAGTTATACAAGTGCATAATATAATAATGTTTATATGATATAACTAGTTTTATAACATGTTATAAATTTAAATGCATTGTTTTAGATGCGAAACATTTAAAATTCTTATTTAGAATGTTTAATAACACTTGTTATAATTACATTCTTTGTATACAAATATTTATATAATTATAATATAATATTTAATATTCGGATGAAACGAGCTTCTTCATCCGTATTTATTTTGAAAAACTACATAATTATATTTGTTCAAAAACACGTTAAACCAAAACTTACCGTAGAATTAATAAGTCACAGATATACATTAGGCACAGGCGCCTCACCGCAACATTAAATAAAATGTCGTTTGGACTAATTAGACTGATTTACCTATATACTTATGATTATAATTATTTCAATTTGATGTTAACAGGCGTTTCTATTTCAACATCGATCTATGGTCCGTCCCCTCGCATATAACTCGTAACCGACGGTGTAAGGTTCCACGGGGGTCCGGCGCAAATTACTCCCCTAAGGGTACCGCGCGTAATCACAGTGATTCGTTAACATGGTTAGACGTGTCGACCCTTATGGGGCGCGATTAGAATGGTCCGAGGTGTAATCAATTTGATTACATTTGTGGTTGACATCAATCATTTTTGAGGTCCCCATCATTTATGGGGCGCTATTTATCACTGCTTGAGACCATGGTGGATAACTAATGGAAATAGTTAATGTGCACGATAGTCCAGTAAAATATAAAATAATTAATTTAAAAGTTTCTTACAATAACTTTCTATATTGATTTTTTTGTGTTTTACTTCATTTTCAATTCATACATAATTAGACATGAAACATTTTTCTTTTTTAAAACTAAAACAGGAAATTATGCTTCTTATTTGGTTTACTTTGGGATTTTAAACCATATTTTTTTAAACTAATACGTTACCGCACAAGAAATCTTGTAGTATCGATTTCAGACTGTTTTATTGTAAACAGGAATTTTTTATTCCGAGTAAACTAGATATTTTGCAAAACTTAATCTACGAGAGCATCCTAAAATGTACTCAAAATTACATCTGTATTGCGGTTTAGTGTGCAGAACTACTTATATATTACCTTAAGGCTGACCGTATACATACGATTGTTATATTACCTATCAAGTATCATGCGGAAAAAAATATAGTATTAGGCATGTAAGACGTGGAGCATGCAGTTAATCTGATGGTAGGTGGTCACTGTCGCCAATAGGCATTTGTAATCAACGTCATTCAAAACATGGGTCTGAAGTAAATTACAGATACATTACCACTCCTGACATCGAAGATGGTCACCTCATTGTAAATGATTAGGTAACTACACCTTTCCAAGAAAACGCAAGAACTGTTTTACGCTAAAATACTTAAAAGCTAAATAATCGTTCGACTGTAAGTCGTATATATGCGGTTGGCCTTAGGGTTTAGTAGCTCTTTTTCAATGTAATTTATATGGGGGCGGTACAAGTAATCAATCTGATTACTGTCTGACCCACGCTAATCTAGCCCCGTGTGGGAGCTGCGTCTCATACATTTGCGAATCATCGGGATTACATATTCATACGAAATAATATATACAATTTTGAGTGATTATGTTCTTTAAGGAGTCTTTATATTGAGTATGGTTGTTGTAATTTCTAGCTGCCGAGCTACCTTAATATTAGCATACAGTATATTTTTTTTACTTGTAGCTATAACAATTCCACCGCTCCGTAAATAAGTGTATTTGCACTACGGTTCGTATAGAGAACTGTGAGAGACAGATTAATAGCAGAGATTTAATAATTTCTACCCTTTAGGCAGTAGATGCTAAAATAAAGTCCATTGAGTTTGTAAGTTCATAGGCCTGTACACAACAAAATCATTTTATTTTAATACCAGTCGCATTCCCAGTACAGCCCACGGATATTGTGTCTATAGTTATTTCTATATATATACGAGAATAGTTCAATATCTAACGAACTAGATAGCAGTCAGCAAGATAGCGATCCTGGCAATATTGCTGACCTGGTACTCAGCAAGATTTCTAGCGAAATGCAATTTTATAGCCCATTCACGAGCACTATGAGCTATAAAAATTAATTACTTATTTGGAGAATAATATTTTTAGGATTGAAACGTCTAGACTGCTGCTGCCTGTTACCATAAATACGATTCAGCGTTATAAAAATAGCTGTAGGTATACAAAAAAATAAACTTAGTAGAGCGGTAACAATGTCAGTACTATTTATATTTTTAATTTAAGTGAAGTTGTAGTAAGCGAACATAAAAATAAAACGTAGGGGAAATAGTTTGAGATTTTTATATTGGTAAGCACTAGGTAGCCGCGTCGTACGTTTTTAAGTGTTCATTTTGATTCGCGATGATACACCATACATCGTCAGTTTTGCATTTCAATGCAGCCAAATGTGTTTTTTTTTACATTACGATACGTACAGTGGAACGAAAATGAGGCAAATTGGACTAAGACTATTTTTTTATCTTACTAAAATTATAAATGCGAAAGTTGCTGTGGATGCGTGTGTGTTTGTTTCTCTTTCACGCAATAACCACTTATGGGATTTCGATAAAATTTGGCACACAAACAGTTTATAGCTTAGATTAACACCAAATTAACAATTTTTATCGTTTTGTATAACTTGAGCGGGTGGAGCCGAAATAAAAATCGTAGCATTAGTTGCATCGTAACATTGATACGTACACAACATAAGAAACAATCTTCGTAACAATGTTTGATATAATTCAAAACCGTTACGTCTGGAATCACCGGCGACCGCGAAATTTCATCTGCAAGGCCCGGTTGTATTATTACGGGAGGCTATGCCGTGGAATACACCCCTTAGTGCTGTACTACTTATAATTAATTATCGAGTGTATGTCAATTAATTTATGGTGCATATTACGTCGGTAAACAAAGGTACATTTACATACAAATTGATTTAATTACTAAAATTACTAAATCGCTTTTTGTTGCCCACACACAAGATATATCAAAAATTTACTCTCAAAGAATTACCGTGTAGCCATGACACGTAAAAAACTGAAAAAAAAAAATTAATATGGTTGCTCGTTTGATTCTAATTACTCATTTTATTTTTGTTATTTTTTTTGTTAATAACTACAAAACTGATATAATAATATATACTAAAACACAAGCTCACAGTAACAGTATTTTATTTCAAGCACAGATAAAATGGAACTTATGTGTTAAATATGTATTTGGTGGCAATCGAACTCGGAGTCCATGATGACCGTATGGTAAACAAAACATTGTAAAAATATCAACTTTAAATTATCGATAAATCTGTATCGATAAAATATATTTTATACTTTCCCATCCTTACACGTAATAAGGGAGCGCATTGTCGAGAGTCGAGGCGAGGTGCTCTCATATTTCTTACATCATTAAGCCGACGCATGTTTTGTGCAGATTTATTATGAGTATGAATTTATATAATGGATTTGTGTGGGTTTTATTAAGTCCCAAACTATACATGACATAACTAATTATTGTTTTTAATTGTGTCTACTCATCTATCTGTTTGTTATTATGTATAGATACGCAGATGAAACACTCTAAAAACGTATGCCACAGAGACTCACTCCGTATTGTCAATTAATAAGTTCAAAGCACTGATTAAAATCAAACTTTGCCGTAAAGCATATTTAAAAGCTTTTATTTAACTTGCAATGTTTGTATGTAAGTATGTTTTGGTCAAATCTTGCAAGCTGACTTAAACCCACTTCTCAGTGTCCGATTGAGCTGAAATTTGGAATATACATTAAATTCTGATGACAATGCAATTATATATAATTAATATTGTTGTAATTCTAAAATGGCCGCCGCAACAAAATGGTGGATGGAATACATATTTTTGTCCAACCCATCCAATATGGGTACCAAGCAAAAGAGCTTAATTTGTAGAATTTATTACAATACGAAAAAAGCTTGTTTTGAAAAATACTTTTTATATTAATTTATATAAAATTTCCGATTACATAGAAGAGAAAACAGCTGAGAACTGAGCAATAGTGTGCATTTCTATGGTTAATTGAGTAGCAACGCATCTGAGATCTACTATAGAGCTCCTGTTCTATGTGATTTTGCTTACAGCTGTCCATGAGCGACAGCAACCATTTACTATCAGGTGGATCATGCTCGTTTGATACTTTAATCGGAAAAAAAGTATTAGAAGTAAATTTGACAAAAATCTGACAGTATGATTATATACAACTCTTGGCCAATTGTATTTTTCGCATCACTAAGATCTCGTAACATCGTCTAAGTATCTCCATAACGACATGTATAAAGCGATGAGTGCTTTCTGTAATCAGCGTAAGCCTGCTTTATGTTGTGAAATGTTTTATGGCATATTTTCCGAAGGTCATAGAAGGTGGTTTCCGAGTTTGATCCCCGGCCAGACAGATAGTTTTAAAATTGAAAAATTTGGCACACATAATTTATGACCTACATAAGATACATAACGTACATAAGATAGCTATTATCGTGAAAGACGTGGACAAGTCGTGCGAACCCGCGGGAAAAAGCTGGTAATTGTATAATTGTCACCTACATTGGTAATCTATTAAACAATCCATCAAACATTGGTCTGTTTGTATAACTTAAACGTGATTTCAAACTGAACAAAACCGGATTAACTAGTTTTAACCGGTTTCCAGTGAACAATCAGAAAGTGCCGTGCACTTGACGCGTCGGAATTAATCTGCGCAGTTTGATAGACGCATTAAAACTTTGTGCACATGAACACACGTGACGCGTAGGAAAATGGTACATATGGAGTTTTTATATACAAACATTAATTATTACTAATTCGAAAATTGCCACAAGTTTGCACGGGTTTTGTCATTTAAGCATCTTCGTTCTGATTTTCCAATGACTATTTACTTGGTGTCGCCAACACATAACGTAAATATGATATTCAAACGTATAATAATAGACGAGCTAAGTAATAGGATTTGATTGCTAACGAAAATAAGCGGTTTCAATCTTTTTATAAACGGAGCAGTAACAGCCTAATGGTTGAAACTTGACCTCTCAATCGAGAGTCCGAGGTTCGAATCCCAGGTCACCTCTGATTTTTGAAATAGATGTGCGTATTAGAATTTAATCATCATTGCTTTACGGTGAAGGCAAACATCGCGAAGAAACCTGCACATCTGAGAGTTCTCTAAAAATAGAGTTCTCAAAGGTGTGTGAAGTTTACCAATTCGCACTTGGCCAGCACGATGGACTATGGCTTAAAACTCTCTGAGAGAAGGCCCGTGCCCAGCAGTGGGACAATAATGGGCTGTCGATAATGATAAATGGTATGAAACAATTTTAACTTGGAAGCCAGTACTGTAATATAATATTATAATTTTATTTTCGGCTTCTCTTCCCTTTTTATAACCATTACTTTGAATAAATAAGTACATACTATTATCAGTAGGTACCAAAGAAAATTATTATCACCAATACAGAACCGCTACATAATTTTTAACATTATTCTCTACAAGACAATAGGTAAAATGGCTGAACTAGTCCCCTCGGTGTCGTACCAAGGTATTGCTATCAGCCAATATGGGTTCAGTACTGCAAGAAGGGGAATTTAAATGGTGCCTTTCTCTTTAATTTACATACATACGGTATGAGAATACAATAGACAAATTAAGGTAAACGCATACTGCTGCGATTGTTAGGATTCCGTTCTCAAAAGGTAAAAACGGGATCCTATTACTAAGACCCCGCTGTCCGTCTGTCCGTCTGGCCGTCTGTCCGTCTGTCCGTCTATCCGTCTGGCCGTCTGGCCGTCTGTCCGTCTGGCCGTCTTTCCGTCTGGCCGTCTGTCCATCTGTCCGTCTGTCCATCTGTTTGTCGTAAGGTTATTTTTCATGAACCGCAATAACTAGACAATTGAAATTTTCACAGACGTATTTCTGTTGCGGTATAACAATAAATACTGAAAACAGGATAAAATTTAAGGGAGCTCTCCTACAATAAACGTAAATTTATACCGTTTCATATAGATACATAGATAAATAATGGTACGAAATTCGTCCGCGAGTCGACTATGCTACTTGGCACGTAATACTTACTTAAAACCTATTATTCAAAATTCATTATCCTTAATCAAGCATTTATAAGTAGAAACTGGCAACCATTTTATTACTACAAAAAAACGATCATTTTTATTTCATTATACGTTATTTCCCACTATTGCCTTAAGTTTATATTCCATTCCATTCACCATGAACATCTTGCCGTACGTTTTATTAAATTTATCATATTGAATTAAATATTTAAGTTGGGATTATAGCGACTATTGTATCAATACAGAAAGACGATGAACTTTATTTATTTTTAAAGATATGTATCTGAGTATTTCCTACGACGTCTGAGCTAGCGTCAAACGTCAAACAATTGTTTGGTGGCGCGGTAGGAAGCGAAAAACGATCGGCTCATGTAAAGCGGCTTACACACAGCCCGCGCTTCCGTGGCGTAAGCTTCGGAACCGGACATCGGCGTTCCATCTTAGAAATAATTTATCGGACTTTGTACTTTTTTCTCCGTGTAAATCGTCTTAAAATGAAATAAAAATTAGAATGATACAATTTATTTTCAGATGATATATATGATAGTACTCTTTAAACCCTATAATTTAAAAGCTGAACCTCTACCTTAGTATATATAGGTTGCTCTCCTAAAATATCCTATATCATACACATAATTTGAAACTTCCTATCATGATATACCTCATACACCTACACTTGATTATTCACTTTACTTACTGGAGTAATTATGCATGCATGTTTACAAAATAAGCATGTCTGAGTCTTAGTAACCTACCATAATTTGAAACATTTAAATTATAACACACGAGAATATATTGAAATTCAGAAGAAGAGATTTAATACTTAAATTTAAGTTAATTAAGTTGAATGAAATCCATTTAATTTATAATTCGTTGATAATTTGTATGGTTATTCTCTACGTCGAGGTGATTTTCATCTTAAAACCGAGATTTGAAATGTTACTACGACTCAAATGTTCTCGAACATATTATCAATTTAATATCGCTTGCAATGTTGCATATTATGCAGACAAATATTAAGTCAACATTCTGATATTCCTATTGAAAACACCTCATACTATCACGGATCAGTTGTCGTCGGTTTATGCGTAATAGGCTTTATGCGGGCGTCGCGATATATCTAAGGAGTGGGGGTTTATTTTCAATTCCGACAACAATACGCTGTTTTTCTCGCAAACTACCCACTTAAATATAATGCGGGCGATACCGCGTTGGCGATAGGGCTTTTTTATCTCGACGTTTGGTCTCAAGGCATAACATTTAGCGGGTAATTTCTTTGTGAAATTTTAAATAAATAAAATAGCTATTTACTATTACACACAAATATGGGTACATAAATGTTGTGTTGTGTACTCCGAACATTTATTGTATAAGTTCCTTAAATTTTATTTTATAAGTAGCATGCATGGATGGAACTATTTAATGTGATAATATGAATTGACCCAAAATATGTAGCCCATTTGTCCATATGTTAGTCTTTAAATGTTTTATACTCGACGTAGTGCTCGTCTAAGACCGGTTTTACAATAATCATCACAATAGATTGCGCGTCTTCTGGATTTTATTTCTTCGACTTTTGCTTTTATATCTATGAAAAAAAAAAGACTGATGTCTTCTGGGTTTCATCGCTTCCTTTAATCATCAAAACGAAAAAGACGTGTGATATCCTTCAACAATAACAATACACCGCGACTTAACCGCATGAAATAAGCAGTGAAACTGTTTAAATTTGTAGTAGGCCGCCGTCACTTATAACTTGCACTCCTCCCCGAAGTCCCCAATGGAGGTATTTTATTTAGAAATATTGTTTCGGGACATACGAGCCCCCGACAGACACTCCATACAGTACAGGTATTGAGTTGATTTAAAATTTCCCCTTTTATAGCCCGATGTTTTAATGCCACTGGGAATATTTTAAACATTACAATTTAAATCGTTTTGTTCTTTATATTGTCGTTGTTTTTTAATATTCCTTGCCATAGACTCTCATTTTATCTTTTATTATTATTTATTATTTACTTATAAAACCCAATTAAAAAACAACCGTATGTAAAACCGTGAACGGGAGTATTCGTTTGCTCAACATCCTTGTCGCGGGAATAAGTCTGGAAATGATATACCTACTTTGTTCTTAATTAATCTAATCTGGAAAATCTCGTTACAAGATTTTATATGATATAAAATTGTATGATGCTACAGAATGATATGGGCTTGATTACTACAAATACATTTTTGTTTTCTTTTCAGTGCATTCTAATAAAAGCTTGGTTTTTTTTTTATATAATTATTTACTTTATAAAAAAATGTGACAGATGCTTCATGCAACAGTTTCTTCTCAGTGCATTGTAATAAACGTTTTTTTAATTAATGTTATTATTAATTATTTATTTTATAAAAAAATGTAACAGTTGCTTAATGCAACAGTTTAAGCCGAACAACAGAAATCACTCCGTATCTCCAGTTAACTCCGTCTCGATATAAGAGGTGGCAGCAATGGCGCGCCGCGGTAAGTGACGTCACTTGTCCTGTCAATTAGCGCTCGAACACCGCCGGCTACACACGAAACCAATCTACTCGTCTGCCCTTTGTTTTGATAGAAAAAAATCTATTAAGACAATACGCAAGTGTTTTTAGTACAGAAGTAGCAAAAAATAAACGCCAGATATTAATAATCGAACTACGAATTTTTTCGCCCACGAAAGTTGTAATTTTATGTCACTTGCCAACTTTTGCCAAGTCTTCAATGTTTGGTATGCAAAATTTGGATAAAATTATTATATGGATAAAAACTGTTAAAGGTAAATAGCCTATGCCGCCTAAAGGCATTAATTTTAATAAAACCTAGAACTAATACTACCCAAGAACAGCTCATGACAGGACAAAGTTGGAAATCGTACGCCAACACAAATACATATAACCTAATTGAAAAGAGCGTTACCGGGTATTATATATTATATATTCACTGTTACATGTATATACGGCAAATTCCCGTATACACAAATATAAACGAAGCGCTCAATGCAATGCGATTGCCAAACTTTTTTATTCCTTAAGTAAATAAATTACGTACAACAATATACGACAAAGATGTTTAAATGCCCCATACATATAAGTACTGAATAAATTGTCTGTTACTATTTTAGAAAGATTGCATCTTTTTGTTATAAAAAAACTGTTATTTAATATTCTCGATGAGCTTAACTTAAAAGAATTAAATACTTAATTCTTTAAACTTAATTTAAAGAATTAAATTTCGCACAATGTCTAAATAAAAAAATATTTTCGTATCAACTCACCATACACTTCAGCATGTCGTTTCACGGCTTATTGATGGCGTTCAATTATGCATGCATGCATACTTACGCAAACACCCGTGCAATCGCATGCGTAAAACAATTTTACGCCTTCACCCCACTTTGCGTACAAAATATGCGCGCCGTGATTAATATCCCGGACAGTGGTTAAGTAGGCGGTGATTATGCAAATTATATCTCGCCTAACCTAACCTCAATTTGAGACAGGGTTGCCACATTGACCGCTTTACTTGGACATTCCTGACTCTTCATTAATGAATGTTGTTTGTGTCCTGATTCTTTATTTGATAAATCTTTAATGTGGAATGACTTGACGTCCTTAGTTTGAATTATTAAAGCCAATTTAATTAAGTAAATTTGAAATATTCTGATTTCAAAATTTCCAAATTTTCAGCTGATTTCTCTGCTCCCATATTTAGATATTTCTGGGGTTAAAGATAAGTTCTGATATTTTATAAAAGTCCTACCAAAATCAGTCTATTTTTTTCTGATATATATGAATATAGATAGACTTTACTTATTAATACTTTACTTAAATTTTATTTTCTCGTATATTCATATAGGATTCTGTAAAAGATTTTGGTAAAATAATGTAAATTTTCATGTATCGATCCTAATATAAAACTCCAGCGTGGCAACCCTAACTTTCGAAGCCTTTGGCTCTCACTCAGTTAGTAATATGCTTATTAATTTACTTCATGATACGATTACGGAGCAAATTAAGATGAATGAGACGGCAGAGGACCGGCCTGATGGAAACGATACATATCTTAAAGGGTTTATATCTAACGAGTGAGAAGATTGCGTTATTGCTGGAGTTAAATTTGTTTTGGCATGACATTTGTTTCATCACTTCTGTGCTAATTACAACACTTATTGTTTTAGGTAATGCATCGGTTAAGGTGTCCGTTTGTTTTCTTTTTTTTTGTCGAAAATTTTGAACACCCATCGGTTACGGTGTCCGTTTGTATTTTTATTTTTGTGAAAAATTTGAACACCTTATATTTTAAAAAAATAAAGCTATAAACTAACTGCAACAAAAAATAAAAAGGTAACTTACCTAATTAAAAAAAAAAACTTTTCTTTTAACAACTTTTTTATAATTTGCCTATTTTATCTAAACACTATTCTATCTTTACGTATTATAAAAAATATTATCTGTAAGTGAAATCATACATATTAATTGATTTTATTTCTTATACCAATAAACACGTAACTATATGCGTAATAATTCATTACAATACATATTAAACGCAGAAAAAACGCAAAGTTTTAAATCTAGTTTGTTCGCAAAACATACGAAGTTACGTCACAAGAGTGTACACGCAAAAAAAACTATACACTCATACGATTGTCCTCGTTAAAAGGCCGACGAAAAAATTAAGTCTTTGAACGCGTCGCATAAAAAAAACGAACGAACCATTAAAATCGCATCACGCCCGATCCGTCACAAAACTATTCTTGTAAAACCTCCGGCGAATAAAACGTGCGACGAACAATTCGACCGCAATCGGTCACTGGGCGGTTTTTTCCAGCGGCCGACGACAAATCACAGTTGGAACTGTTCTAAGTTTACTCATGTCACATATGTCGGGTTGAACCATTTGCGGCCGTCGGGGAACAATAAAAAACGAGCGGTTTTTTGTGATTTTCTCTTTGTAATCGCCACTATGAATGAAACTATTCGAGTTGAAAGTTCCGGTGTCGCGCGTCCGCCTAAAACGCCTATTGGCCTTTTAGTTTTATGCAAACGCCGTTTATGTTAAATGCGTTTTTTTTTTTGTACGCTCCAGTTTTTTATTACTTGGAATTTATGAATTGGATATTTTTATTGTTTTTATTTTATTTTGGTTGGTAGTCGAACGTCTATCTGAATCGACTCTGGTGATACTATTACCATAGCTTTTTGCCTAAAAAGACCTTGTTAAGCTTCGATGCTTTTCGATTTGAAATGTGTTGTCGAGGAGAGATACTGGAAGGTTCCAATTAAGTCCTCAGTGGTAGCATCGCATTTGTGGTCGACCCTAGGTAGGATTCTTATCTTATAAGGGTTTGTTCATAGACGTCAATGAGCAGCAGTTACCACTTAACATCCTGCCGCTGTGGTGTTTGGTCATTATTTTCGTCTATAATATAAATACATAAAAATATTCAAAGAATACAGTGTTCAATCTGTTTGGAGAATTTAAACCTAGGTATAAATGAGCCTGAACTCCCCACCTTTATCTATTACGCACAGTAAAGCTTACACTAAATACCACGTACCGCGATAAAAATCTTTAACCGTACCTAAAGGTACGTAAGACTAACTTGACCGAATAATTGATAGACTGAACGGCGTTTACCAATGACCATAATAAATTAAGATATTACTGTGCTTTTTGTACATATATTCTTTATTATTTAGCTTAGGTTTTTATCAGGAATGTTATGTATATGAAAATGTGGATCTGGATATATGAATTATATTATAACATTTTCGGATACGGTTAAAGATTTTTAATTATTTCGTATCATCCGTTAATTTCGGGTAGCTCCGGTTAGGGAAATTATATTTTTAAGAAATTTGAATTGTGAAATAAAAGTAGGTAATAATTTGGTTTTATTTATATGTTATCATTTGGTATTACAATCAGTCATATTAGTTATTCCTAAAGCTACCTAATCAATCTTATTTGTCATTCATTAAAAGAAAAAACGTGTCTCGAAACATATCCGAAATTAACCGAAACTTCTGTATCGGATGACATTACGGTTAAAGATAAATTTTATTTTGGATATTTATATAATAGTTTCGGTTATGTTTATGAAGCTCCACTATATTTCTGATTTTTATTATAATTAATTAAAAACCTGGTAATCTTACTTTAGTGGAAATCGTATAAAAAAGTCACGTCTAGCATAGGCCACGTTCAATGGTTGTATGTAGGTGTAAATAGGGCTTAACTCTTAAGAGACACCAACTCCCATCAGAGCAATAATGGGCGATATAATACACTGTAACCTTACACCCGTACGTTTGCTACATAAATCACCGATACGCGTTACTGAACGAATAATTGATTGACCGGGCACTACCCCGAGGTAAGCGATATAATTGATAACGGAGGCGACGGCCGTTGACCCCAGGGGCCGGTACGCTCTATTGATTAGAGCTAGCGATTGATAACTATTGAGAGCGTCTCGTCTCGTCGATTTTTAGCACAATAGGCGCATTGTTGAGTGCACTTTGAAATTTTATTAGCTACGTGTGCTAAATAGAGGTTAAAAAGGAAGGGAAGATAGTGCACAGATTAATCAAGTGTTTCTTTAAAGCCGAATAGTAATTTTGTTCAATTTTTTATATTTTTATTTGGCTTAAATTTTCTTTTAGTTGATTTGTTGGTTGTTAGCATCGGTCTTTTCACACTTAAATGGAGGTCAGAAATATATCTCCTCCCTAAAGCCCCTCCAATCTAATTTAGAGCATTTTTAATATCATAAAAATGCTCACCTGTTGTAATAAAATTCGTTTCCGCAAAAGGATGTATCTTATATATGTCTTTTTAAAATACACTAAGTTTAAAAAATGGTAAATTGGAAGTAAAGACTATGTGTAAACTGTTAAGTGTTTCTGATGGTACTATTAATCGTCAAGGTGGAACTATTAATACTCTTATCATCTTAAATCTATTTCAATAACATCATACGTATCAAGAGTATTATATAATATACATGTAAAATACAGCACACTGAAAAGCCTACATTTCATACCCAAAAACCGCTCTACATAGAGACGACCGTTCAGCGGACGTTAAGCGGCGCGGATAATTTGGTGCCGACTTCCGGCCGACTCAGTCGACTGTGATCGCTTTGATAACGCCCAAATTACTGAATTTGTGATGTGGCAAGCATAGGCATGTCTCTAATAACCCATTCTTGAACTAAAAACTGTTTTCACATATAGTACAATATAGATACTCTTAAAATATATAACTGATATCAGAAAACTAATAAAATTGACGTACGGTTTCAAATAACTGACTAATACCATACCGGTGTAATTAACTGTTCTGAGTAAACCAACAACGATATCTGATATCAAATAAACGAAGGAAATACTAGTATCGTTCTTAGTCGTTTAATCTACATCTTGGTTTGAAACCATTATCATTATCATATTTGATCATCTTCACCTCAGTTTAATTTGATGAATACGTCAAAACCAATGCGTTCATCGACCATTCACAGCTGAAACTAGCACGTCAGTATCGTTAATAATAAGCTATGCTACTGATATCGATATAACGAAACCGTTTACCATATTAATATAGTCAAATATCGTCAAAATTTTCAAATAAAACTCAATACTGTTTAAACAAGCAGCTACAGTCACATGCCCTATATTTACATTCACAAGTATGCATTGTGGTTTAATAGAATCCTACATTCACACGAGTGGCTAATTTTATTATGTGCATACCAATATGTTATATAAATGTTGGGGATTGCACGTAATGTTTTAGTGGAACCTTAACGCCAGAAACTAAATTTGTGATTCGGCGCAATATGAGTTCTTACATAGAATATTAATTTCAATATATATTTCTTCACGGACGACCCGCGTGGCAGAGCGGTCACAATACCGGTCTGACACGCAGTGGGTCCCCTGTTCGATCCCCGGCCAGACAGAAATTTGAATGATGAGTTTACATTTCTGATCTGGGTCTGGGTGTTTGTGTATTTGTCTTTGTGTATCACTGTCACCTACGATACTGGAGAAAATCCTACTGTGGGGCTATGAGTCTAGAAAGCGTTTTTTTTTCGTTTTCTTTTCCTATTTTTACTTAGGTGTAAACTTGTGAGGATGAATGTATGTTTGTTAATTTCTCAGGACAAAACTACATGTCGGATTCCACTGAAATTTGATACAAAGATAGTTCATACTTTGGATTAATACATAGCATACTCATTACCATGGTAAACATGACTGAAGCAGACGGAGCCATGGGAATAAGCTAGTTAAAAATGGCAGTTTTTACAATAAAGCATTAACCTGTAATTTTTCCACTAATCCCCACTAGGGAAGTGTAGTGAAGTATGATCCAAATTTACACCATTCCCCTGTAGATATCAATAGTTTAATAGACCATTTAGTGTATAAACTTTTCCTCCACTACCTAATTATGTATAAAAAAATGATAAAAAGTGTAGTAAAAACAGATGAACGCAGTTATAATATTATCAGGCCTGAGACACTAATAATAAGAGCCAAAATGCTGAAATGTATGTTCACATTCCTAATGACATGTTATTCGTTTTATTTTGTATCAAATGACTGCCAACGCTATCGAGACGTAATAAATTATACCTCAAAATATTATTTATGTCAGTATTATTTGCACAATACGCTATTCACATGGAACGTAATGATACTTTTGCGTACTGTATACATTAATATTTATGTTTGCTGAAAGTTTCGTTGATAATTTTGAATAGTTTATGTTGCTGGCTGAAAATCCTCGTAATAAAAATAAGGTATGGTCGTGTTAATTAAAATTTTAACTTCTGTTTACAATTTAATTAAAACTGTAAGTATAATTACCTTTTTCTGGTGACGGACAGAGACCTTCATAAGGTACACCGAAGCCTTGATAGCAGGGATCCCTAATGGAACGCACCAGAGCCCTCTAGCGCGGTGCCCCTCCAGACTCATCTCATGGGGGACGTGTACCTGTCCTTCTGCACCTTCCAGTATCTGTGACAACATGCAAACACACATGCCGCATGTTCGAGCTTCCACTAGCAGCCCGCAACCCTAGAAGCCGTCTTCTAGTCGCCTCATACGACATACATAATTATGACAAATATGACAAATGAAGAAAGCAAATGGAAAATGGAAGAGGAATTTTTCGCTATTACTTTGAAATTTGATTTCAAAGACATTGTGACGGAGAGATATTAGGGAATTACTCGTATTATTTGTCGATTGAAGAAGAATTTTATTAAAAAGTCTACAAAGGATACCGTTAACCATTTTTATTATAACTCATCCTAGAACATTTTCCACATTTTATTAAACAAATATATCTAGAAATTTTTCGTACACCTCTTCTCAAAATAAACCCATATAAAATCTCATAAACGATTGCACTCATATAAAATTAAGTAAAAGCTTTATTTGAAAGTCAAAGGCTTATAATATATTTATAAACATAAAAATTTAAACGATTTTAAAACCGTATAACATTTCGCTATATTTACAATCGCTATTTGCTGACATGAACAAAATATTCAAAAATACGAGCGCAGCGGCATGTGCCCTCGTAGCGAATACATATTAATGTTCGGCCGTAGCGTACTACGGTTACGAGTGATCCGCTACGTCGTAGCACCGTAGTCCGTAGCTTACACTGGCGTATTGATATTCAATACGTTTGTGATAGCAATAACTTTTACGCTTTTCCGTCGTAACAGTAGTTTCTGTTACTCATATTTCATAGTAAATAATTGTTCCACATGCCAATTGAACACACGATTGCGTGCTTCTGTTTAGGTTTTATTGAAGGTACTGTATGAAATAAAGTAGAGTCTGAAATTATTTTACTCAATGTTAGAAAAATGGGCTATTTTCTTTTGATACTATACTGAAACTAGTAATCTAATGATGCTTTTGAATTTGTAACTACAATCAATAAATGGCCTCTTCACGAGCATTTTACGATTTACTGTTTTGAGGCTTTTGCAGCCCTAAGAAGACTAAAGATAAAGAAGCCACAAAAATACCACCTATATTTTTAGTAATTACATTTTATTTTCTAAATACTACATAATTTGTAAAATTCTATACTTCTTAATTGGATCTCTTATAATATTTCTTAAAATGTTCAATATAAATCGTTTACATTTTAAATGACCACTCAGTATGCGCGTTACATAAATACCTCAAAAGATCTGATAAATTGTTCATTTTCTGTACGTGGTACATCGTGTATATTGTTTATATAGTCGTTACAATGTCTGAGTTTACGATGACGCTGCACAATCAGGCTTTATAATTCCTTTCTTGGCTTGAATATATTAATAGATGTGCAAAAATTGACGAACTTGCTTTAACGTTGTAACTTTAATATACTGAATCAATAATGTTACATGAATCAATCTATTGCAACGGTTAATATATGAACACAATTCTACACGGTCACAGATCAGCATATATTATGTTTTAGACAATTTCCCTGACAATTTATGTTAATATCGTATTATCATATTACAAAGACTTTATTTTTTCCTTCTGAAACATAATAAAGGATTATTTATACCTTGAAAATACCATCGAAACATAATCAAGGCGTAAATAATTTATTAATCAAATATCTACGTATATTGCGAGTTATCTTAGAGAACTATGTACTTTCGTAGAAATAAACATAATAAACCTTATACTTTATACATTTATTACTCTAATATAAATTACGTCACAGAGCATTTGAATACAAAAGATATGGAACGTTGAGTTCAACCGAGCGTCCAACAACCGAGAGCATGCTCTAACACTTGCTAAGAGCCTCTCCATTTAACGAGTCTCTTTACACAAATAAATATTAATCTCCCTCTACGTTTCCTATATCTACGGCGTAGCACCGTTACGCCGTAGCTCGTAGAGGCGGCCAGCCGTTAAACGGATCGTCGTAAATAACGCCCTGCTACGATAAATGAATAATTAACGGACGCTAACCGTTTTACGGCGTACAGCCACTCTAGTACAGCATTTGTGATTTTACGTAATCGCCTAATGGACTATTAGGGGTGTTATGTTATGATTTTGATGGCGCATTAATTGTTGGTGTTGCTACACCGGTAATAGTGTGGTTTATCAAGCGTGAATCGTAATTGTACGTAATTGCGAGCCGGGTGATTGAATTTTATTGCCCTCGCAATTATGCAGTTTCTTTCGTCTCAGTTGAGTTTTGTATTGTTTATTTTATGGCGTTAAAAGCGGCCTGTTTCTTTAAGGGTCGGAGAATAACCAATAAACATAATTGCAAATAAAAACAGTGATTTAATTTTCTGGATAGATTGGTTATTGTCCGTATGGTGTCCTTGGTTGTCTACGTGGATGTTATGAAGGGTCACTATTGGAGAAATGAAGGAGATAGGAAGTAGCATCTTCCTGCGTAATATCAACAAACACTGTGCTTACCCTCACGCTTACCAGGCGCTGCGACCATTCGCAAGAAGCCTCTTTAAGGAAGGCCTATGTCCAGCAGTTAACCTAAAAAGGCCGAGGGTATGTTATATTTGTATAATATTCTGTACAAATAAACCGAATACCAACTATTTCATGCACACACAAATCACACATATCGCTCTGCTTCATCAGTACATTGCATCACGATTACTGTTGCCATACATAAAGTCCATTTAGCCCGGACGTGAGGTCCAATCATTCGAGTCCACTCACGTTTCAATGGACGTCTATTTGCACGAGGGCGCATAAATTGGGACTATGGACGGGACATCGGGACATCGTTGAGATAGGGCTGAATCACTCCGATGTAACATCTTGACGTTTTGCGATTCTAACCCTCTAACTGCTGGTTTTAAGGTCGACATTATCGTCGCGTTTCCGTTTATAGTTAAGGAATCATTTAAATGTCCCTATAACGTCATAAAATGTTCCTTCTCTATTAAACTGATTTGAATGTAAGTTATATTATGGTAGCATTTTATCAGTCTATCTGATGGTAAGTTGCCACTGCCGCCCATGGACATATGTAATCAGCCTCAGCCTCAATGGAATTACAGTTATTTTTGTATCTATCCTGACATGTATTGCAACCTTTGAGGTATAATTGGAACACATTATTCTTCAAAACAATAATTATTTACATTACATTGCAAGATATAACCGAAAAGTAAAACGTAAACTTGCAATATACTTTGCAATGTATGGGTAATATCTCATGCTGTAGGAAACTGCTGCCATTAGGCAGAAATAGGTATGTGCTTTCATCGTAACGTCGGATTAAACAAATATTTATTACTATACTGTTTTCATTCGTACTACAATTACGGAATCATATAAGTATCCTTGTAACATTATAAAATGTAGCATCTCTGTTGAGCTAAAATGTTGTATCATTTAAATGTTTACACTGCACTCGCTTCGCGTTTAACGTTGTCATTATCTTAGATGTACGTGTTAAATACATTTCTAAAATAATTCTAGAGATAAGCATGTAACGCTTAAATGTGGGTGAGACAGCGTTAGTGATTTTAGACTGTCATAATTATTGGAGATAACAATTTTATAGCATCAATTAGCAATTATGCATTCGATTTTAAGTGTGCTTACCATATGGTAGAACCAGTGTAGTTCTACAGAGAAGGTACCTCCACGACATCTATTTTTAGCGTTAAGCACTTCTTGCGTTTCGTATGGATTGGTGTGATTGCAGGCTCAGGCAGTACTTATGTACTAGGCGACTATCTTGATCCTTAGAAGTAAAAACTATCTGCAATCGACTTAAAATAGAAGTGTTCTGTTCTATAAGTTGCTTACATTTAAATCCATAGGCGGCAGTCACCATTTAGTATCGGGGGGCTTCACGCTCGTTTGTTTCTTCAATCTGATAAAAAAAATACATACTTACGAAAGTTTTTTTAAAATTTGGTGTTTACGACGGTATGACGATATCGAAAGAGAGAAAATACTGTAACTCTTTTTTAGTCCCAGAGACTACTAACGGAATAAGCTACCGAAATATACATTTTTATCAATGGGGCTAATGAACTTAATTAAGTTTCATTAATAAAGCCACAACGTAAATGTAGGTGAACCGGCGAGACGTGACGTAAAGCTTTTATTAAATTAAAAATAATTCAGTTAAGAGCCGGTCATACTAATGAGTTATTTAGATACGCGCACTTGATTTGTGGACACGCGAACGAAACTCACTTTTGAGAAATGGAAAAACATTAAAAGCAATGTATATGTAAGTGGTTTTTAACGAAAACGAATAAACTTGTGTAATTTTTTTTAATGTTACGTTTAAATATAAACATATACTTAAGAAGCTATTTATAAATTTGTCACCTGTAATTATTGTAATTTGTTCTGCAAAGTTTAGCGTTTAGATTACTTTAAAACGTATAGTCATGAATATTTTTGACATCATGATTTTTGTATATAAATTTACTATTCCGTTATAACATGGTATGTTATGAACGTAAGCCATGTATCTAAATCCAACCTAGAGAAGGTTAACATTCCTATATGGAGTAACCGACAGCTACTGACAGAATTTCATATATACTAGGGTTAAACCGTTTTCCATCTTGTAGAAGTCTTACCCAAGGGCTACGAATCAATCGCTGTAAACGTTATTCTCATTGAAAATCAATTCTCAACGATAAGCGTTAAAAAAATAACAAAAAAATAGAATCTGACTTTTTTTTACAAATAAATAAAAAAAAATGAAATATATGTTGTTTGTTACAAACATAGTACATCATCATACATGTAGACAACAGTAATTAATATTCTCTTTGTTATTTCATTGGAGCAATGTACAGTAGAGTTTGTTCTAGGTCTGCATTTCTTGAAAAAATAAACTCATGCATAACTCGCTATCTTAATACAACACCTAATGTAATTATTTAATAAAAATAAGAAGCAACGTAGCAGACTTGTGCCTCACCCCTTTAATTTCCTATCGCGTGAACTGTGACAATAAAGAGTTCATCGAAACAATAACGTGAGTCAAAGAAACTATTACAAGATACACTTTCATGACAACACGAAATTAAAATTGTTTCAGAAGTTATTTTAATTCCGCTATAACTCTGAGTAATTAGGTACTTTCACGACTTAAATACTTATGTTTTTTTTTCTTACAAATTATTCTTAATTGCCAACACATTTTTATCCCACTGCTAGGCTCGGGTCTTCTCAGAATTTCAGTTTTAGGCCATAGTACAACACGCTGATTAAGTGCGAATTAGTAATAGTTTTAGACCATTGATCATCGCGCTGGCCAAGATTATAGGCAATCGTTCAACGCGCTGGCTACTGTGTTAGCCAAGAAGCCAAAAAATATATTTATTTTGACTTAGTTTATGAATTTCATGAGAGCAACTCGTATTAATCCGTAGTTACTAAACATGAAACATGTTCTCTTGACCTTTCGCTTGACTACAACACGAGGCCTTTCAACTTAATCCTCAGAGATAGCAACGCATTTGAACACTAGTTATGGCACGGACTACATACCAGACATATATCAAAACAATGTAGTATTAGAATTATATTCTAACAATACAGAGAATATTTTGAAGAGCTATGAGTGTACAAAACATAATTCTGAACATGATCTGAACACTCGTACTATCTCCGTAACCATATGAGGTCTGCAGGTGGACATAGGCTTTTCTTATAAGGTTTTTTGTCAATACGTATCGTGCCATGCATACATGTTTGTAAAAACTGTGTCTGTTGACATTACACAGGAAGACGATTCTGCCCATTTATTTTTTTTCCGTTAGATGCCTACTACGACATCCATGGAAAGAGAAAGAGTGGTGCTATTTAAGACCTAATCCACGTGGCGTAACTATGAACACAGTGTCTGATAAATTACATATTGTTTTTCAATTTAATTTTTAAATTTCACGACGATCATTATGTCACATTGCTCGTCAATTATCGTCGTGCAAGTGCAAATGTACACCCGGTCCATTTATTACACTTGTCAAACACATTCGACGCGATAATTCGTCAGATCATCAATTAGCCTTTTCCATTTGTGTTTGTCAATGTCCAAAGATGATTGAACGTTTTCCAGTAAGTGCTAAAAGGTATAATTACTCGCGTTATGTTGGTTTCGATTAGTAGTGTTGACAGATGAGACGTGTAAAAAGTATGTAGTTTATTTTACACACCTTATTTAAAATATGGAAGTAGCAATCAAGCATGCATCCTCCTGATAATAAAAAGCCACCTCATCCCCTGGACATCATCATAAGACCAGAGTCTTATCTAAGGTTAGCTACAGATGCGGTGCTACTCATGAGGACTAAGTTGGAACGCCTCAGATAAGTATTTTTCCTACTCTACACCCTTTAGACCCAAAACACAGCAAGGTATATATAGCATTGCTGTTATCAGAGAGAAATAGGTGTAGAGATGGTGCGTGGTGAAGTCGAAACACAAAGAATTCTACCACCTGTATTTTGTTCTCGAACCCAAAGAAACCCATAATGCAACTAGGTAACGAGTCAAAGATTCATATAACGGAAAATGATTACTGGAGCTCACGGACATGTGAAATTATCAACGCCTACCCGAATTTTCTATCTCTATCTCTCTCTTCTAACACTGCTATTAAAGCAAAAACAAGAGTGGTGGTGGGGTTACCGCTGTCAATTTACAAAATGTTAGAAAAGTGGTAGAACCGGTACGTTTCGCTCGGGTACATATCACTGCCACACCTACTTCCTAAATTCATGACTTTCGTTGAAAGAGTGTAAATTCCACCTTAGATAGAGGCCACCATCCTAATTTTGAGAAGTCTATTACGGGTGTAATTTACTTCAGTTTTTTAGACTTCAGAAGAATTTTAAGACTTTCATATCTTTTTATCTTTCATAAGAGATTCATGTGTTGTTTACCTGAGTTCTATATGGATTTGGTTAATGATGTCCTAGAACGGTAATAACCGCTTACCATCATTCACGCTCGTATATAGTTTAAATTTTGTATCAGCGAAAGTGCTCTCTAAAACTAGCAGTTAACACAACAACAAAATTGACCTATGCACATGTATAGCTGTCTTTAAATATCGACGTGTTTTCTTCCCGTCACAAAATTAATCGGTAGCACGGACGATAAATCGAGGTATAGCCGCGGGGGCGAGTAGACAAAACAACGATTAATACTGCCGTTTAACTAACGCTCGGCCATTCGTTACGCTGATATTACAGCGGCACCGCATACTGCTTGTTGGCTCCGAATTTATTGTTTAGTGTTTTGAATACAGAACAATATTGGTTAACTTTCCTATGAATTGCCTAGTGAATATTATGTGTTAGAATACGCGCTTGATATGAAATGAAATTTTTATATATTTTTTAATGCAATATATTTAAATAAATTTGACTAGTTTTAACATTACAAAACACACACACACATGTTCGTTTATTATAAAAAGGTTTTGTAAATAATAAAAAAACATGCTTTCTACACTCATAGCCCCACAGTAGGATTTTCTCCTGTGTCTTGGGTGCCATGGTCACACAAAGACGAATACACAAACACCCAGACCCAGAACAGAATATAAACTCATCATTCACATTTCTGTCTGGCCGGGAATCGAACCCGGGACCCACTGCGCGTCAGACCGGTTTGGTGACCGCTCGGTCACTTGGGTCGTCATCATATCAGACTAGGGTAACCTAATCTATTCTATTAAGGGTTAGACTACTAAAAACCGGGCAAGTGCAAATTGATTTCATACAAGAAGGATTCCGTCCCATTATCTATAAAAACGGATAAAATATCACGTTTGATGTATGTGAGCCCCTCTTAAATATTTATTTTATTTTAATTTAAATATTTATTTTTAAAGTGAATATGTTATTAAATATTCCATGAATATTTCAAGCTTCTTGAAAGTCCTGTTGCAGTTAATTAATCTGGAGCAATTTAATCACGTTTTTTGTATGGGAGCTCCCGTAAATATTTATCGTACTCTATTTTTACTATTTGTTGTTTTAGCGGAAACAGTTGTACATTATCCGTGAAAATTTCAACTGGTTAGCTATAACTGTTCATGAAATATAGTCAGGTGACGAACATACAGACAACTTAGGCTTAATAATAGGGTCCCGATTTTACCTTTTGGGTACGGAACCCTAAAAATCGAAAGATAAGTAGATTGATAGAATAACTTTTATCGATAGAAGAAGTACGAGTAGATTGATATCACTGCTAAGTATTCTACAGTCAGTACCAGTCAGGAATAGTGTCAGTACAGATAATAAATCTATAGGACTACTAAGAATCGATATTAAATAGAACATAGGAAAAATACTAAAAAATCGATATTAAACGTAAATAGGTAAGTTTTAAGCGTCTATGTTATGTGAAATTTGGCAAGCATTACTATTAAAATTCGATAATAGAAATAAATCTACCTAAAATCAATATTGAAAGTGAACAATAGTACTGTAAGAATTAATACTAGAAGTAAATCGATAATACTACTAAGATCTATATTAGAAGTTAACTTAGTCTTCAGACATGCATCTGTGGTCAGCCTCAATGCATGTGATTTTAATAACTTATTTTTTTTCCAATTTCTACAAAAAACATATGGAAAACAAATTTGTAAACTCACCTCAAATCACAAATCTCTAAAATAGGCTCAAAATTCATAACAGTGAAGCCTTCGATGATGAGGAACTTCTTATTTTTCACCTCATACTTCCCCGGCAGCCGTTCCACATTAGACGTGTGTGACTTATCAGTCCCATGAATAGTGTCAACTATATCTTTTAACATCAATTCCATGTCCAAAGACGAGAGAATATCATAATTATTATGGTCTAAGCCCACACACCGTATATGATGGGGACTATCATCTGGATAGAAGTATTTATCCTGATGGAAAATATATACAGGTAATAAAGTATCTTTAAGTTTATTCGCTAAAGTGGTTTTCCCCCCGCAAGTGACCCCAGACACGCCGATGATGATCCAATCATCACGCGTCTGGGGCATCGTTCGGGACAGTAAGTTCCCCAGTTTGAATCACAAGTAAGGATAGATGTGGATAAGGGTGAAGGTCATCAGCCCTCCGATGAAAAACAACCCCCAAAGCGCGCACGCGAGTAACGCCCACTGCGGGTCTGGAATGTACTTGTAGATTGGAAGATCTGAAATTGAAAAATACATATGACATACAGAAACAATAAAATGATCTGGAGAGTAATCGAAGAAGAAATGATAAACGAAGAAAGGAGTAACGCCAATGTTTACAGTAAGTAAATAAAAAAAAGACACAATTCACAATAAAAAAAATAAAACGATGACATAAATTTACAAGTTTCAAGTCCTTTAAACAAGTAAAACACATATTTCAGAACAATAATACTTCCAAGTACTATTTCCTGAATGTTGAATAAAATGAGTAACTGGGAAGAATTAATAAATAAGAGCTTAATTTCTTGTGTTGGCAAACAATAGTGCTAACAAATCAGCAAAGTCATAAAATTCTAAACATTTCATTACTTTTTAAATAATTAAAATAAGGAACAATAAGTGATAGCTAATTTTAAAGTAGAAGAAAGCCATAGAATCATACAAATCCAGTCATTACCTTCGTCAATAAAGGGATACGAGTTGACCCAAACGAAGAGAAGTAGAAATAGAACCGCTGATACCACCAGAATCAGTTTACCGAGCACTGCATCGCCTATGTCCATATATGTCCATTACCTAACAACTGATACAAAATAAATGGTTTCATTAAAAAAAAATGATTAATGTCATTGCGATGATGAACTTTCTTATAATAATAAGTTGCATTTATGTAACAATCGGTTGCTAAGATCTGTTTTTAAGTAAAATCATATTCTTAACATTGTATAAAACTTTGTAGTAGTCAAACCCACTTTGTTTGCTGCATTGTACAATTTTATATCATGTAAAAGCTTGTCGCGATTTTCAAGATCATATTTATTTAGATTTAGTTCTGTGATTTCCATACTTACATATGCACATACCACATACACAATCAGAAATGTACATAATACACTTTCATTTATGTACAAAAATAATATGCCTGCCATTTTGGATTAACCATGCTATATTAATATATAATAGTGTTGCCATCAGAACTAAAGATGTATTCCAAATTCCAGGTTAATTGGACATTGAAAAGTAGGTTCAATTCAGATTAAAGTTTTGACCTAAAAATACATATACAGTCAAACCTGGGTAAGTGAGAAATGGATAACAGAGAAAACTCTATAAGTGAGAGTAATAGCCAGGACCCGTCATTTTAAGCTCCCAAAACCTCTATTAGCGAGAAACAGAAACCTCTGTAAGAGTCGTTTTTCCCTCATGGATTTCCATAAGTGACACTGCTACTTATCTATATCTCACACATACAGTAACAAATAACAAAAATAATTACAAATTAACATCTGCTATTTTATGACTCATTCACCAATAACTCTCATAGAACTTCCTACCATTAGTTTTGTATTGTTTTCTTGTCAATAATGTATCTATTCTATTTATTGGTGCTTAATAACGTTCTTACATATTTGCTACATTCGTACTTGCTGTGACTTGTTATTGCTGCTTACCTCTATTAGAGAGAAAGCTACCTATGTACTTGCATTAGCGAGAAACTCGAGTGAGTGAGAAACCTCTATAAGCGAGAATGACATTGTGCTATACTGCTTGCCCACTTGAACTGTCGCTTATCCAGGTTTGACTGTACTTGTATGGATATACATTACAAGTGAAATATTTTTTTTAAAGAATAGTGGAATCATATGTTTTTCTCGCTCTTGACACTGGATAATTGTTGTATGCAAGAATTAAATATTGAAAATTTGTTAAGGAATTAGTTTGAATACAAACCTATTATAACAATCACTGTCAAATGCACAGTTAACTGCAGAAATACTCCTTTTCAAAGCTTTTGAAAGATTCCTCTTCCGGGAATAGAATAGATTTTTCTTCCTCAGTCTTTATTTCTATCTTGTCAGCTAAGGGCTTGCCTTTAATGGCTCTCTCGATAATCTGGAAGTTACAACACACAATGTTAGCAACAAACTAAAGTAAGCACAAAAATATTTTAATTTATTCAGTGCCATCTTTTTTTTTATCAGATTGAAGTAGCAAACGAGCATGCAGTCCCCCTGATGGTAAGTGGTAACTGCCGCCCATTGACATCTGTAAACAAGTTCATATAGAACTGGGGTTCTATCTGAAGTCGATCACAGTTGCGTTGCTACTCCTGAGGACTGAGATGGTCGCCTCATATACAAGCGCGTCGGCAACCCCGCCCTTCCAACGAAACGCAAGAACTGCTTCACGCC
>DWNE01000436.1:0-29475 GCA_018249875.1 Cecropterus toxeus | reverse complement strand
AGAAGCAGACAGACAAAAAATTAAAAATTCTATTATTATTTGTTCTAAGTACCTTTTTATTGGTCGGTAATAGATGCGATCAGATGGACTCTAGAAATGTTTTTGAAATAGTGCTATCATATAAGGCTTATAAATGATGTACATTCACTACCTATGTCAATTACGCATGTAATAGGTATTATTTATTTACAAGATGAAGTAGCAAATGATTCTCTGTCCACGTGATGGTAAGGAGTTACTACCGCCCTCGAACATCTGTGATCAACTTCATATAGAACATGGGTTCTATCTGAAGTGGATCACAGATACGTTGCTACCCTCGAGGACTAAGGTGGTCGTCTCATATAAAAGTGAACCGAAGTCACATTCAAGTTCCATTAGATGTTAGAACAAGCTACTTTTAGAAATTGATTACACACTGAGCATAAATGTCTAAATATAAACTATCTGTCAATGTTTTAAACTGATTTTCAAACCAACAATTTAATATGTTAACTCTAAGAAACCTCACGATGTCACGACAAGTATATATACGAGTAAATTAACTTACTGTTTTCCCGAACGCAATAAGGAAGACACGTCTAAGGAAACGCATTAATTAGGAATTGTAACAGGTTCTTAATTGGAAAATTTAAGATCAAATTGGATACAGCAAGGAGTTAAACCACGGTCTTATACAAAGGTCTATCTAGAAAGTCTAATTACCTGCGAATTGTAGAGCTTCCGTTGTACAATTTCAGTATTTGTTCATTTGTTAATAAATGACACTTATCTAGACTAATATTAAAAAGCCGAATTTTGTTTGTTAGGTTGAATGCACCAATCTCAGGAACTAATGTCTCGAAGTGAAAAAATCCTTTTGAGTTGATTAGTATATTTATTGAGGAGGTCTATAGGCTATATAACATCGCACTATGTTTGTTTGTTTTTAGAGGCAGCTTTTATTTTTATTTTTTATACTCCAACCCATTTTTAGGGTTCCGTAGCCAAATAGCAAAAATCGTAACCCTTATAGATTCGTCATGTTTGTCTGTTCGTCCGTCTGTCCGTATGTCACAGCCATTTTACTACGAAACTATTAAGACTATAGAGTTGAAACTTGGTAGGTAAGTGTATTCTGATAACCGCTATATTAAATTTTGGGGGGGTTTCCCATACATGGAACGGAAACTCAAAAAAAAATATCTTAAACATATGTTGTAGATGTCAAAGAATACTTTCAACGAAAATTGGTTTGAACAAGATGCAGTTGACAGTTTTTGAGATATAACACATTTTCAAAAACCGCATAACATAACTTTGCAATTTCATGCAAACACTATGAAAAACAAACTTATGTTGGTAGTTGGAAAACTGTTCGACTATATTTATTATTTTTACATCACAGCTATTTTTTTCTCTTTAAGATTTGTGAATGACAATGCTTTTGCCTGCGAGTCTGACTCGCACTTGGCCAGTTTATTTACGAATTAATGTATAGACACGTGGAACTTTCATTTTTATTTTATAACGTCTTTAAATAAAACGTAGAGTTGTTTGGAATGGTTTAAACGATGGTTTATTTTATCAAGTAAAGTCGATACTGACCCGATTTCTCTTTGCAGCAAATTTTAACCCAGTGAGTTTGTACATCTTGTTATTGTCAATCATAGCGATACAATATGGCGAGATGAATCGCCATAGATTGTCTTATTCTAATTAAGTAGGTACTTACTCCGAAGTTCGGCAAACGATGTTAGGTTAAAATGACTTTGCTACTGTACCTACTGAATACCACATTGAGCACAAAATACCATTTTTTGATCGGCATGATAATATTTAAAATGATACGCAAGCGATAACAGACTCGATAACTCGATTTTCCGAAAAAAATATAACTATAGGTTGGTCTTTCCACGAAAATATTTCCAAAGTGATAAGAGCCGATTGAAATTAAATGAAACATATCTATAACCTAATTTGATGTTCTCTCATCTAACCCTGAATCTACTTATCGTTCTATTATTATCTACTTATTATGCATGGTTATCAACGATACTTCACTATGTCCGCACGTAGGTAGGTACTCGGCCCACTGCTTTAGCTGCCTTATGAAAAAACTATCATGTATTTTTTTTCGAATCAGCTTATAACTATGACTATACTGTGTTATACTACAAAATATGATTTACTCTTAAATGACTGATAACTTTTATCACGAATCGCCGCTTCTTCTTCACAACGAAATACCTCGTGAAGTAGGTACTGACTTTCAAAATTCAGGAATGAATCTATCGTGAATAAAATGTTTGTAATATTATTTTTGTTTCTTCAGGATCTATGTGCGTAAAAAAATTCGGTATGTAAGTAATCTGGGATAAGAACTAAATAACTTAATTTCTTGCATACAGAACACCTCCTGATCAAAAAATTAAATCATAATTAGTCAGAATATAAATTTGGACGAATACGCCCGAATTATAGTTCGGTTTCCCAAATCAGGAAGTCGCGGTAGGAGTCGGTGACGAGCGGAAAGTTTAACATTGAACATTTTAACGCCCACCCCCTGTCTGACCCTCAATTATTGAAAATGCATTTCTGTCCGCGCCCTGTGCCCGAAGCACCGCGCCACATCGCAAATGCACATTTTAAACTGCACCTGATTGCAGAGTCGTGTTACTATTCCGACTAATAAAAGTCCGCCTGTCGCTTATTTTAGCCTGCGATTGGCTTCATTAGTTTGAATATACGCGTCATTAAAATCTTATTACGTATCATCGTGTCACAGCAGTAATACATAAATACGTTATTATTTATGTTTATTCATTACTTTATTATTCATTATCGAAGTATGAAGTACAAATAGGTGCAATAACATTTTTCAGGTTGAAATTTTTTTTCTTTTATTAATGTGTATTTTACGTCGCAATTATGTAACGTTCTTTTGTAATTAAGACATGAATTTTCGTTACTAATGGCTTTTATAATTTCTGATATTTATACATTTTTTAATTTATCAGTAACTGTTATTGTATTATTATATTATATTAATACATAATACTGAAATTAGATATTTTTATGTCAGTCTATTAACCTTCAGCTTGATATCATTAACAACAACGGTAAATGATTCGAATTCGATAGGATAAAGCGATAATGAAGTGCATTAAACATTATTCATAAGTTCAAAACCTATAAAGCCGTGGTCAAAGTGCCCGTTCTGTTCATAATGTGCTAAGTGACGAACGATGTATACAATTTGGGGCGTCCGTTTTAATTGTAAGTTGGGAACGTTCTGCGTCCGCAATGCAATTTTAGCTCCGAATTTTCTAACGGAGCCAGTTCCGAACAGATTTCCGTTTTGGGTTACCTCTTTTACGTAACTACAAATTTGGTTTCGATTATTTTAAGCTGATTTTCGAGAGCTTAACATAAAATAGCTAAATTATAAAAATATATAAAAAGGGTTTTGAACAGAAATTATTTGCCACTTGTTTAAACATATAAGGGAATGATCGTGAGAATATATATACGCCTGAGAGTTATTTGACAAACAGAGTCACATAACGAGACTAAATCACAACCATACGTGTAAGCATGTTACATTGCAATAAAGATCCCAAGGTATGCGGAGTCTATCAATCCGCACTTAGCTAGCACTATGGCCTAAATCTCTCTCTGTCTGAGAAGAAACCCACGCCAAGAAGTGAGATAGTACTTGGTAAACGCCGATAAAAACACCTTGGACATAATTGGATAACTAAATTTAATAAAATCATCCTCATTTTTCTCTGCTCATAAAGGAAGCATTTCCTTCTCCTCTTTGTGCATTGGACTTAATAATTAAATAGTAAATCTAAGTACCTAATGTTAATTTTATGAATATTACCCACATACATAGTTGTCACATACGTAGGTTAGTGTAGACAATACCCATTATTAATTGTTAGTGGAATATTGAGAATTAATCTTGGTAGTTACTAAACTTTGTATAAATATTAACACTTGTAATATATCTATAAGAATGAATAAACTTATAAGTAATTTATGTAGCTTATAGATATGTGATGAAATATTCAAATATCAGCAAACTTGAGTTACAAAGATATGTAGTTAATATTTGAATAGTGGAAAATGTACAAAGTATATTGGAGGTAGTATGACAGGACAGCGTTAACGGAGCCCTGGAGGGCCTTTGGCGAAGTCCCCGTTTCGCAATACTGCCGAAAAGATAAAATGAACGTAAAGTTGAGAAGCAGATATTCGCGCTCGGAGGAATCGTAGTTTCTCTCTGGGCGGCACTAAACCGCGGCTAGTAGGGAAACACGCAGTTTGTGGAACCAACCCGCTGTTCCACACTTCCTCTACAAAAACAAGCTTTCTTAATTTCTAAACGGATTACTTAAAATTACGTATGAATCGGAAATTTTATCGTTCTAAGGTATCATAAAAAAAAGAAGCGGTATTCACGAACCAAAATGTGTTGAAAGATTTAATTACTTTTAATATTTAAACCTAACGATAAGATTAACGTACCTCATGTAAAGTAATTACAGTCACCGTCACATTAACAACAGAAAAGGAGTCGCTAATGCATTGACTTTGAAAGAGAGGTCTCGATGCACCTTCGTTGAAGAGTTCCACGATAAAAGTATCCTTACAGAGATATACATTGAAAATTCATTCACAAAAATGGGTATATCACGAAAAATAGTATTCGCTTTTTAATTCTAAATTTTTTATGTAAAGCAAGAAGAGCCGATAGTTACAGAAAAGTTATTATTTGAAAAGTAAATGATGATATTTGTTACTATAAATTCAGAACACAAAACAGCGACTCTGACTGGTCAAGAATTTATTATACAAAGCTCTATCAATAAATATACAAACTAAAAATATATAATACGGATGGTACTTACCTGATTCAAAACTATCCATGCTCTCCGATTTGATGTCCAAATCTGTAAAGAAAACAATTCTTATTATATGAAAACCACATGTAGGTTCATGGAGATGTGAGCGGTCTAAAAAAGGTGTAACTTTTAGTCCAAGGGTGCAACCGCAGAAAGTTTGTCGACAAAAGTAGAACTAGTGTAGCCTATAGCGAATGGAACGCGAGGTCGCCTGCGGCCAGGTCCCGTAATCCACTTGCGAACCCTACACCACTCCGAGACAGTTTTCCCCTTGTTTTAAATTCGCACTTCGAATAGGTGATCCGGTTTAAAGTTCCAATAAGTCCGTTTAAATAGTTTATGGACCTTTCAGTAGTGAATGTTTTATTCAAATTGACCTCATAAAATACCTATGTGATGGCTCTATATGTATAGAATTAATCTGTAAAATCAAAGTGATGCGTGTTGCTTACACCGTTGAACTGTTTCAGTTAAAATGAAAATCTTGCTTATAAAGTTACTTTTCTCAATTAACCAAATTTGTAGTCCAATAAGTAATGCTTTCAGCGTATGGTTTTATAGTGGACTTGAAAGTTATTTAATGCCTATATAGTTTTCGAAAATCTAGTTTTCCAAATTCCTCTTTAAGAATCAGACTATTTACTCTATCATTACATTATTATGACTATTCACTGCATAGACCTGTTAAGGTAAATATTTTTATTATTATTATACAACACAAAGAATGAAATCGGGTAAAAATCATAAAATAGCAACTCAGAACATGAGACGTCATCAATGATTTTGAGACTTAGTCTAGTTGATATATACTTTTAGGTTATGCATGTGACACGATATATCCACGTTATATTCATGTCAAAGCAAGGCCTGACCACATGGGGTTTCTAATTTACAAGATCGAATCGTGATGCATGCCGATCATTAAAGCTTCAGCGTCAGCCTCGTATTAACGTTTGCTACTTACCACTATTATCCTGATTGAGTACGCTCGTTGGCGATATGTTACTTCTTCAAATGTTAAAAAGTTCAATGTGACTTATGTAGTAGTACAGTTTCAATACGAAGACTTTGTGGACGATCCTAAGTCCCGATCTCCGGGCTTGACCTCAGTACCCTTGATACGAGTTTATTAAAACAAAAATTGTTTATATTTTTCCCCATACATTGCAATGTACATTCCACATTTTTGATTTCATTTTCGGCCATAATTTGCAATGTACTTTCAATTGAATAGCAAACTCGTACTAAGACACTGATTGTTCGAATGCATGTTCTAAAAAGTCTAATAGTGTAATAAAAAGTCAATTACCATATGATTCAACACTACACTCAACCTACACAGAGAGTACTTACAAACCGTACTAAATTAACTAAACTCCACGCGTTTTGATAGGAGAACAGAGGTCAGCAGTGCTCATCTATATGATTCTACGTAAAGCAACCCTGTATAATTATGTAATCTGTAATAACGACGTTATAATAATTACTACACGTATCCTGATACACAGGCTTTATAGTAATGAAATAATTATATTATTCTGCGCTGGTAACCGGTTTCAAAACTTAAAATATGGCTAGTACTCGTATCAGAAAACATAAACCCTATCTTTAACTATTTTACTTTTTTAAAGTTTTGTATCTATGTATTAACAAAAGAAACGCGAGTGATTTTACGATTAGATCATTTGTCTTAACAGATCGTTTTGATTTTACAATAAACTTTTTTGTCTGAACAAATCTTCACGTGAATTTTCTTTCATGTTGCTTAAAAGAACCGTTAATCATTGCAGAGCCAGGATAAAAGTAGAGGCAGGTGTTCGTCACCGTAGCTCCGTAGTCGGACCGGGAGGGAAGTATATTAAATACATCCCGGTGGAGTGGGCGCGGCCGGCGGCGGCTGGAGGCTCTAAGGCTGCCGCTAGATTTCCCGCGGGGGCACGTTAATTTTCTGCCGCCTTGAGCATACTGCCCCCTGGGGGCGCTACCTTTCGCGGAGCCATTCAGACTGAAGGTGTTATTCCGGTAACGCCGCTGACTGATGCCGATATGCCTCTCTTGAGGCGTCTTTTTACGTATTACTGAATGAAGTAACGAAACATATTCCCGGCTGGCACACAACGGTTGAAAAAATACTTGTTAAAACGCATAGATTAAATAATATATCTCAATAATCTTTTATTTATGGGTCTCACATCTATAACAGTGCGTAAATATGAGGTTATTGAGACATTTTTATATTACAATTTTAATGGTCAATTATTGATTAATGAATGTGCCAAATTTATTCGCTGCTAAATCAATTTTATTTAAATAATAGAAATATCCACCCTTAAAGTTCAATGGCCATCTTGCCATCATTTTATACGCGGCTCCAAACTAGTCTAAACACAGATCTTTAATTGTCGTTTACATATGAAAACAATGGCTTGGTATCCATAAAGTTTTACCAACAATGAACCATTATACTATTTATCGGTTTATCGAATAACAAGTAACAACACATGGTAGCCGGCACACGTGGAAAAAGTGTCGATTTGTTTTGCAAATATCATTAAAAGTTTTCTACATGTTCAGATATTGGTTTCGATCAATGTTTAACCTTTACATTGGTTAATGGTATGATTACCATCGATGACTTCAAATAAATTCTGTTTTTCAGTAATAATTTTGTATCTCAGATAATCAGACCAGACAAATAAACAATATAAAATACACAACGTTGGAAGTCTTACCAAGTCACTATTCAATGAAAATATCAATTTATCCCATTAAGGATTCCTACCATCATACGAATATTTGGTATTAGATGTCAATCTAGTACCAAATATTCATATGATGGTAGGTATGTATATGTATATGTATGTATACATGTATGTATACATGTCATGTATACATGCAGTTTACATTCATAGGGTTTATTATATTAGGGAAGTAGCAAAAGAACTTGCACTTGCATATTAATTTGTATCTGCCACTAATTGACACCTATATAAATGAAACCCAGTTGAGAATAAAGTCCTTTCTGAAGTCCGCAACTCTATGCGTCTCTCATAGGGCATTGGGCTTTATCACACCCTTCATATCATCAGAACACAGCAACGCTTCACAGACCCAGTTCATTTAAAGCAGGAATAGATGTGGCGGTGATATCTCCGGCGAGGAATCACTAAGATTTTTACCATTTTATATAATTTTAAGTATACATATGTATATCTGCAGGTGCAGTCTTTTATCATTTTTGATAAGGTTCCACTGAAAGACTTATATTATATTAGTAGTATCCAAAGAGTAGCAATTTTCGTAGTATTTCACTATTCTTTAGGGAACACTTAACTGTCTAGAGATATTAAGTAACCTGTTTTCATCAGAAAGAAGCTACCAAGCGCTAGTAAATGTGAAATCAACGAAGTTATCTTTAAGCGTTGAAATTTAGGGGAAATTTTATTTTTATTAATATACGTTTACGTTAACTAAAATATAAAGTTTTGAAATCGGCAGATCAGTGTAATTTATTACAATTACGATGTTATAAAACTTCTTGCATGCTTATCCCTGCATCATAAGGCTGAAAAGTTTAAATCAAATTTCCGATGACAATTCCGATGATGCTTCGGAATAATATCCCCCCTTTTAGATCGGAATTTATCATCACACGAGTGTAATGAGTTAATTTGCTACTATTCATAAGAAACAGTTTATTAGAAGAATCATTGAATTACATTTTAATAATTAAAGTGTTTTCACCGATGAGCTACATCCTTTATGAATTCAATTCTGAAAGTCATCATCACACATAAAAGAATGTTAATGGTGTTTTATATGAATAAATAATATCATTTCATTTAAGTAAATCACTTTCTTACCATCACTCTCATTCCAATATTTGCGCATATAAATGTATATGTAATTCATTGAAATTCGATATAATTCATTTAAATGAGAAAACTGCATATAGCAGCGAGCGTTTAGTGAGGTGTTCCCTATTTTTTATTTCCTATTTCTAATAGTCTAAAATCATAACAACGTTCTGCTATAAAGTCAGCAAATCTATGTAGAGTAGATACAAAAGTTGTATATTTTCTTTTTAGCAGTTTTCTGTAATCTGGGAAATCCTTCCCTCGGGAAGACTGCTGTAATCACCTGTATGTACGCCATGACATACACGACCTATCTATAGATACATGCCCTACCTAAGTTCTGAAAATCGCTTGTTGCATAATTTCTAAGTACCTGGTTGACCGAGCTATGCTCAGTTTTTGATTTTGGTAGTAGGTATTTTTTGAAAATTATATTTAGAAATAACCTAGAAATGTCCCAAAGAAATAATAGCATTGTTGAAAGACAAAATAGCAGGATATATGAAAGGATTAATTTCTAGCATCACAAAGCTCCATCTATCGAGTGGAAAGAGTTATTTACTTTTTTAACCACAGTTGCCTTCATCGGCCATGGCGTTTTAGATGGCGCTGATTTATTATATTAAAATTTCTTAAAATACGGTTTTCAAATCTCTATTTCTTGAGAACCGAGCTTTTCTCTGACCTGGAACCCAGATAAATCGATTCCTTAAGTCGAATAATGCCTAATCTGTAACTTTCATGGAAATGTTTGGAGTCGATTCCGAGATATACAAGAATCGCTCGTTTAAATATACATATTAGATTAGATAATCAACTTTAAAAACTGTTCGCACAATTATATAATATTAATATACATGACGCCTCATGTTTTTTTCATCTAAAACTAGGCCAACCGTTAATATACTCTACATACAAGTAGTTTTATATCTACAATAGTAGATTACTACCATGATAAAAGCGTTAATTATGTAGATGTTTCTGAATATAATTTTCAAATATTGTAGTATCTATAGCGCTAGTATATCATATATAAGGTAAATTACTCCATAATTATTATTATATTATAAAAAAATGAACTTATAGGTTATACGTGGTCATAGATGTATGTGTGTGAGTATTATGATTGACACTTTTCTGTAACGCACCTAATGAGGTCAAAGAGAGCTAATAGATACATGAGTTCATCTCGCCGATTGTCGCTGTCTATCGCCAGTGACCGTTGCCGAAGGTCGTTGACATGAACCGTCGCTCGTATAGCAGCACACTGTCGCTCATGTTTTAGATGTAACATTACCTTCAAAAATATTAACTAACCAGATGGTAGAACCAGTATAGTTCGACTAAGGAGGTACCACCGCCACACCTATTACAGGCGTGAAGCTGTTTTTGCGTTTCGGTAGTTGCCGGCTTAATTATATAAAAAGACCGTCTTAATCTTCGGAAGTAGTAACGCATCTGAGATTGACTTCTGTTAGAGCCATTGCTCAATGTGAAGTTGCTTACATATGCAGCTATGCGGTGCATGGGCGGCAGTTACCACACAGAAAAAAAAATACTCAATATCCTAATCAAAATCTCAGCTTCGGAAAAGCAGCATGTGTATCAGGCGCAATTACCTCGTCATTTTATTACTGTCCCCAGCAGTGGCACGGTTCTCCTCACTGATAAAGATCATAATTTACCACGCTGGCCAAGTGACTTCCTGCACCATTAAGAACGTTTTTAAAGCACTTTTAGCCATATCGATTCCCTTATCTAAACTAAGGGAAGGAGAGGAGCATAATGGTAGGTACATAATGCTTATTTGCAGCAATTATGTCACAGCTGTATACTCTAGTTCCTATTATTTTATTAAATTTGTAATATCTAATGTAACTATCTAATAAAAAGTACAAGTGCAGTGATAAAATAATTTTGAACGAGCCATCATATATTATAAATACAACCTTAACTATAGACATCTGCACCTATGAGAAACATAAAATAACAGTAAGGATTTTTTTAATCAATAAGAAATTTTCTTATTTTAAATTAAATACGTAACACAGTTGCGTCCTTTGTAATTCGTTACATAATTTATTAATGTGATTTATTAAAAATATCTCGCACGCCTCTGTCACATGGGTAACGCAAAGTAGATACAAAACAGTAAATAGGTAGCTACCAGACAATATCATTAAGTTTAAACGTCATGGGAATAGGTCTGTTTTCCACATTTCCAACTACAAGCTCTACGTACTATTGAGTAGAGACGGGGATTGTATAGCAAGAACGACTTGGTATGAGTGTGTGCTTGGGCCGAAAGCTCCCGAGGGACGAAGGAAGTGTGGCCGAAGCGTCGCCACCTGGGACCTCACGTAGGGGAGAAGTACAGCGCTCTTAAGAAATAGGCAATCGACCGTGGATCGCCTGGTTATTAAAAAGACAATATTTTCTATGTTTTCATGTTATTCGCGTCTAATAATGTTCATGTTTTAATTATTTGGATTAATAAATAAATATTCGCACTAGTATCCCGTTGTGAGTGTTCCAAAGAGAAATCAATATTGATCATTTAAATATGAAACAAGATATCCAGATCTCATTAGTACATTAAGAAAAAATAAGACCGATAAGAAACAAAATTAGATTTAGAATAAAATAAGTTAAACACAGGCGGGAGGTACCCGTCATAATACATTGTTCAGTTGCGCTTTCTCCAAAAATAAAAAAAATGTCGCCTAGGTTTATAGTAGAGCATTTTTTACTTTTCAAGCCTCCTAAAATAAAAGAAACTCAATACTTCATGATACTTGACCTTTTTAGCATTGATACAGAGTAAACAAACACTTCCAGTAATTAAGTAGTGGCGGGCAGGTCGCGGGCATCCCCGGCGGCACTGACTGATAATATCTAAACGCCTAATGGCTGCTGGGCCTGTGACGAATGTATCACCCGCCGCCCCGCGCGCTCCACTATGTGATAATTCCAAACGCTGCGGCCGCGCCACCTGGGATATGCCAGGGACGGATCCGTGATCGCTTTTTTAATACGTTTCTGTTATTTTTTACTTAACTTACAGATAAGTCTAACGCGTGTGTTCGTGTCACTTTTATTAAAGAAATGTTGCCTATTGTTGACTTCATATTTTGATATTATTAAATAAAACATTTTTTTAATTGCTGAAGACTGCAGCTCTTCATATTTCATTTTATGATCATATTTGTAAATCAAATTATAGGTAGTGTCGAAAATGTGACCCTGTGGTCGCTTTGTTTAAGAACTAAACTTAAACCTAAATTAATTTATCCGCTAAGGACAGTATTACAGCCGCTGACAATACGGTTGTTTATGAGTTATTGTCGGAGCCACAATACGGAGGCAAGTTCGCGAATTATTCAGGGTTGTCGACTTGGCACGACGAGGCATGCAACGCGGTGTGGCGACGCGGGCCGCGCAGTACACGGCGCCGTATGGAATTCGAAATGCACCCCCGGCCGACGATCGAACATCGGCATTTAATTAGCCACGTGCCAGCTCCGAGGCGATCCTTCGCCCGACCAACATAGCGGGCATTGTTAACCCGCCTAAGTTGACAAAATAACTTATGGATGCCTCGCATTATTTAGCTAGTCACATGATATCTTTGGGCGCTTCTATATTGACTAAGTTTTCGCAATAACCGTTTGAAAAGGGTCTAATAAAAGTGTTGTCTACAAGTTCGTTTGATAAGATTGTTAATGTAATTAGTAAAGCGTACTTAATCCTTAAAAAAATAGGTGCAGTCAAACGGTAGTCTCGTTAATATATATATAATACATGCTCCTTTAATGGTCACATTTGCCCAGATGTCACTGCAACAATTAAAAAAAAAACGCAGATATTAAAGGAAAATGGAAACAATCAAAGTATTTGAAACATTTTGATTAAGTCATAATAGGCTTTAGGTGTTTTAAAATAATAAAAAGCCTCATAGGCGAGTACGGTCCTTGCGATGAGGTCCCGCGGGAGCGAGCCCACGCGCCCAACTTCGGGCTCAGCGGCGCCGACCCACCCTCCCCGCGCTCACTCCGCCCCCCTTCCCCCCGTAGAGAATACATTTGCGCAACACTCGTGTTGGCCTAACAACGAGACTGCGACAACGGGAACCGTCATTGGGAAAAATTACTCATTTTCCGATTGCTACCGCAGTAATAACACAAGAACATTGTTCGCGAACAAAGCGCCCATCTTACCTCCACCTCGCACTTACACGTGCCATAAGCGTTTGACCAGCAGTAAAGAACTTAAAGAACTTCCAACAGAATAGAAACAATAAGTAATCCACACACATATGAGGGTGCCGAAGGGGAAAGCAGACGTCGTCTTTTATATTGCTATTTTAATAATCGATTGTCTTCTTGCTTTTTAATACAGTCTTTCTTTCTTGTTTATAGATCATATCAGGAATCAAGCATTTTGAAAGTTAACAAATAATAAGATAAAAGTAAATATAAGTAAAACTTCATTTTTCTTAAGATAATGAATCCGCTATCCTTTCTTTTTTAGTACCCACTTACCATAAAATTTAAAACTAAAATAATCTAGCAAGAACATTAAATTATAATAACATTTGTGCTCGGAGCCGAAAGGACAGCTTTAAAAACTTGAAGTGTCGTGAAAGATAAAGTGAAGGCACGGTCGTCGATGATGGGCCTCGGCGGCCAATTTATTTATAATCTCGGGTTCAGAATTGGCTACGAATTAGCATGTAAATATTTGAGGTCCAAGGAGTCTGGTAGAGATTTATCGTAAATGGCGAGAGATAAGCGAGGACAGAGTCGTAAAGCACCGGGCGGCGTCGCGCCGCGAGGCAGTCATCGGAGCACCACACCCTTTGACAAAGTTATAAAAAGAGCATTAAACCGCAGTAAAAACGCATCGCAAGTGTCATACCGCGGGAAAAATCACTCCTTATTTTAGTGGTCTTATGAATTTCAACGAAGTTGCCGATGAAAAGGAGAACTCTCGGGCCCTAACAGCTACATTAATCGCGCGCCGTAATCACTCCGGGCTATGAGATTAGTTCGTTCGCATCGAAATGCTTGATTAGTGTTTAAAATGTTTCGTAAAACTTACCAGCTACGTCTTAGTAAATATGATTTACTGGTATCCTTTGTTGTTTGTATATCGTCAGCTATTGTAAAAATGTATATCACGTTGTCTATGTGTAACACGTTGTATACCTACATCTATGTCAATACATATACATCTACATGTTAATGAAATATTAATAGGTAGGTATGTACGATTAAAATTGAAGTGAATCTATGATTTTAAAAATATTTCTTATGCTGAAAAGTAACTTGAAAGTAAATTCTTTAAACACACCTACGTCATATTTGTTAAATTGACAATATTTGTATCGGCGAAGATTGAAGTGAAATGATTCTGACAGAAATTCCACTCGACGGTCTAATCTTTTGTCAGAATTAACATACTAAGCATTTATTTACCCTTTGAGAAAATCTAAAAAGCCTCTATCCGAGTTTAGCTACGCAATTTTAGCTGTCAATTCGCAGTTTTCTCGAAATAAGTTTGCGACTTATATTAAAATACATTATTTTAGAAATAGTACTCGGCATAAGTATATCTAAATATGAAACGTGTATATAGCATTTTTCACTTTCCAAACTCTCAACCGCGAAGTTCTGTTTAATATTAAAATTTGAAAGTGTCATCCACGGTTTCGCTCTCGCTGACACTTTTAGTTTCCTCCGGGGAACTTTTCCACTTACTAATGTAAGAAGTAGACTATATTCTCAATCCTGGTGGACACCATGCGGTATATTTTTATCTCTTTTTTAGTCGGGAGAATTAATATGGTATGGTATGGTAAATTTAACTTATGACATACGAAATTAAAAAATGGTTTCCAATAATGTTCTGTTTACATACTAATTACTTAATTATAACTTTTTTACTAGTTATAACAAAATATGATTAAATATTATTAATATGTAGAAATAAATCTTTTTTGAGTTAATTCCAATAACTACGTGTACGAATGATGAAAATAAAGTACTGTAAACGCATCGACCGAAGTATCAGGAGGCCTTCACTGTTCGCTCCCTACAAACCAATCTACGAATGTCTTTCGAAGCGTATGACAGGAAGCTTTAAACAAATGGCGCTTTTTAATACTCCGCCGTAAGCTCAAGCACTTTTCTCGAACATGAATAACGTATTTGTTCTCTCATTTTTATAACATATTTCATATAATTGGTATATTAACAAGAACAAATAATTGTCAAATAACTCCTTAGAATCCACCTATTTCTAAAAGTTTTCTCGTCTTATCATAGCAGTTTGTTATGACAGTAACATCGATGAATATGTACATTGTAGATTCGCGTCAAAAAGAATTCTGGCATCTATTTGTAATAACGGCTTCATAGTTTTATTAAAGTATGGCATACAATTTTCTTATACACATATAAGTGTGATATTTATAGATCAAAATGAATGCAGGACGAACGTCCAGCAGATACGTAGTAATTCAACAGAGATTGATTGAGTCACTGCAGTGGCGTCTGCACCCAGCACTTTGTCACCCGTCAAGCGCATTCGCGGCTGCACACAATTCACTGGCCACGCTGCTCTCCCTCATTTATTGCCGGATTAGTCACTCACTACCATCATGCAACAAAATTGCTGTCAATATGTAGATACTCCGTATAAATTGACTGACCCATCCGATGGTCCTCTGTCAACGTCTTTGTGATGTTGCAGACTTGTAATCAGAAAGATTTCAACAGCTTCTCTACAAACTTTATAGAGGTTTTTCTTTACGATATTGCAACCTTCTTTGTACAAATCTTTCTCTGTGCTGCTGCAACTGCGCTAGCTGAAAGATTTCAACAACGTCTGAAAAAGACTTTCTTTGTAGAAAACGATTATTTCCGTATATCTTATAATTTGTCCTGATATACATTATTGGATTTGTTAGCTATTTATATTCATGAGACGCTAAAACATTCCACAATGGCTACATATAAAATAAATTATTAAAAAAAATAAACCAATCCCTAAGCTTTTACCTCAAAAGAAAATCTTATTACAATTAACCTAAACTCAGTAAAGGCAATGTGATATCATGCAATCGATAGATTCGTTAATTCCAATGGCCAGTGTGACGAGTGCAAATCGTAACGATCTGTCATCCGTACATCGACGTACCGCACCCACTGAGGCCGACCGTACTTCATCGCTTATCCGAACTCGTGTGTCAGTGTCACCGAGAGAAGGCTAGCCTGCGATGAGCTACACTGCCTCCGTCACTGAATATGCAAATGCCCACACTATATTTACAAGCTCCTATAGTTCTATATAGTGATACGAGCGTATCGTAAACGATCTCATTTCAAGTATCAGTGCAATCAATTCTGTGATTGTCAGTAACTTTTAAAGTAATAATCAGACGATCATCAGTATTAATGAAAACATCACTATTGATCGAACAATATCTAGTTATCGAGAATGGGCACACATATTTGCCGCCAATAGAATAATTCAATTAAACTACTTTTTGCCGTACTCAATAGATCTACAAGTTTAGTAAATAAATAGCATTTGAAAAATTTGTTCAAGAAAAAAGGTCGTCCTAAGATTTCTCGCGTAATTAGCTACATATTAGCCTCCTCTAAAATCTGCTGCCCAATACTCATCCTGCTGGTAAATACACCACTGTGGTGGACGGATGGACCGACAATCCATATCTTTACCACACAAAAAAAGTAATCCATATGAAAGACTTTCCGAGGTTACAAAGGAAATAAACAAAACTAATCGCAAAGTTACGCGCCATCAATATGCTGAAGGCATACGGATTTACTAAGTGCAGAAATCTCTACAGACAGACATCAAAATAAAAATGATCGATAATTTCGTTAAACCCAGTTTACTATAATAACGATGCTTCGTATCGTAGTTTAAGGATAGGAAACATTTAAAGCGTTTATTTCGCACCCAATACAACCATCGTAGTTCGTTCGCTGCCGTACATCAACTCCTATCGGAGCTTATGTGTCAGTGTCATCCTCCCGGCAACCACGCCGTCTCGGTCATTGCCTGGATGAATTTTCACTCCACTCTACATTTTCTGGCTAGCGTAATCGTAGGCTTACTATGTTTTCTAGATATCGCGAAGCTTCAAGTTATATCAAAATATTTGTAACATATTGTGAAATGAAATTGAGACTGGACTATACGTCCATATCCAATAGCATTTACACACGAAAATTTATTTTTAACCCTCATTATGATACGACCTTATTGCGTTGATTATTGATCAGTCAACCACCATAATTTTTTTTCAAATTCGGATTTCTACATTGAAAAACATGTTAGTTAACGTTCATAGTTCTGCATGTTAGATAGGCTTAATTTTTGTGTTATTTATAGAGTTCCGTGCCCATAGAATACAAACAGAAACTTATTTCTATGCCCTCGCTGTTTGTGCGACTACTTCGATCACTAATATAAATTTATATTAGTGATCGAAGTGCGACTACTACAGGATCTTTAAACCATAATATGTTTTTTACAGACGATGGCCAACAATAACTATAACAATAGAAACTAAAAGTAAAAAAAGATATTTTATATATTTCCATTACCTAATATCATTTTTAATGTACTAACCTTCAAGCGGCTCATCGAGTAATGGTTCCTCAGTTTCTTCTTCATTATCATTATCCTCATCAGGTTGTTCCTGAGCAGTATCATCAGCGAGATCTTTGTCACCACTCATGTCGTCTGCTACGTCGCCCTGTCGGCCCTCTTCGGTCCATTCTTCTTCATCAGCTGGAAATACAAATTCCTTTTAATCGATTTAACGAATATTAAATAAACAGTGATATAGTGATTATTTTTTGTTTGGTTGTCGTCATTATTCCTGTATAATGTTTTTGTATTCAGTTAAATATATTAACATAGTTTTCATTATAGTTTAAATACATTTTTAAAAATGAGAGTTTAAATTTAAATTTCCTAAATTAAAAAGTAGGTATTAGATAAATACTCCGATAGGTTCTTTACAAACCGCATGTTATAATATTCCTTTATAAAATCACCCTAGAACAATTACCTCCTGATATGTAATATCCAATTTAAGACATTTCTTTGGTAGCCACTTGCGTTTAGACTATAACAAGGGATTTTCTTGAAATATGTGGCGGCATCTCGTTGTACTATAATAGTAAATGGTCACGACACGAATCCAAATCCCTTTTATGTTGGTGTCTACTGTTATGGTAATTTTATTGTAGATGAACCTACAATTTTAGTAAGCTCTTTATGAAAATGGGGTATACGTATACTTTTAATAAATATAACTTTTGTCCCCACCGATCTTTACTTATAGCTATCTCATGAGATGAAATGTAATGAAATGTCTTTATTTTTGCATACGCCTACAGGGGCACTTACAAATTGTCAGTTACAATATTTTCTTACACTATCGCTGGATCGGATCGCTACCATGTAGGGTACATATAATATATATATGTTACTTTTGATACATATAGAGTTATTTTAAGAATAATTTATGACGACGTAACGGTATATTTTCCAACAAAGTAACTAAACTTAATATAAAATTATATACCTAATAACTGTATATTTTTTGAGTGAGAATATACAGTTATATAAAAACTGTATATTTAGTGAGCAGTGAGAGCCTAATGGTTTAAACTCGGCCTCTCAATTGAGGATTCGAGGTTCTAATCCCAGGCACCGCACCACTGTTTTTCTAAAATAATGTGCGTATTTAATTAATATGATATGACGAATTTAATTATCACTGCAGTACGGTGAAGGAAAACATCGTGAGGAAACCTGCACATCTGGGAGTTCTCTTAAAAAAAAGAGTTCTCAAAGGTGTGTGAAGTCTACAAATTAGCACTTGGCCAGCGCGGTGGACTATGGCCTAAAACTCTCTCACTCTGAGAAAAGACCCGTGTCCAGCAGTGGGACAATAATAGGTTGACGAGAGAGTTAGTTTTTAAGATTCCGTACTCAAAGGGTACGGTGCAAAAAAATCGGAATCCTATTACCGAGACTCCGCTGTCCGTCTGTCTATCTGTCTGGTTGTATCTCATGAACCGTTGTAGCTAAATAATTGTCATTTTCCCAAATGATATACAGAATAAAATAAATATTTAAAGAGCCCCCCTTAAACATACAACAAACCTGTTTTGTTACCGTTTTCTATACATAATGGTTCGCAACCACCGAGCACGAATCAGATTCGCACTTGGCCTTGGCTTGATGGTCGAATCTTGGAACTGATCTTTAAACCACTTAACCTTAATTATTAGTCAATCGATGACAATCGAAAACAAACAACTAACGGTTAAGGTTTGTGTCCTTATTCTAAATACACTATGGCGTATCCAATATTGCCATATCCGATATTCGAATTCAATATTGCCCGAAGATGGCGGATGTGGTTATAGTAAGTGATAATTTATTTTTAAAACTAAATTAACTAATATGCCAGGGCCTGGCGTAGGAATCGAATCTTAGACTTTCCCTCCGATTGAAAATTCGAAATTAAACCAATATCACTGCTACAGTAAACTCATGTTGTAATTCTTAATTAATATTTATTTTAAAAAACCATATGTGGCCGCAAGCGGGAATGACCGTGCCCAAGTAGGTGTCCTACATTTTCCACGGAATCATCTGAAATGTAACAGCTTTCGAGAACCCTAGGATAGAGAGTTCTTAAAAAGTGGTTCATTCAACCGATCAGTTCATTTTTTTTTGTACTTCATATGAAACAGCAAACGAACAAGCAACCCACCTGATGGTAAGTGGTTACTGCCGCCCATAGACCTTTGTAAGCAACTTCATATAGAACAGGGGTTCTATATGACGTCTATCACAGATGCGTCGCTACTCCCGAGGACTGAGATGGTCGCCTCATATAAAAGTGAGCCATTCATTCGTTGAAATCGTCTTTTTACAAAGTTGCATTAGGTAAAGTAGCTTTTTACGACTGCGTCAGAGGGAAGGTAATGTTCCTCGAGCGTATGTATGTATGTAATTATGTATGTTTGTATGTATGGCATTTCTTTGGCACGCGCTACAGCCTAAACAACTAGACGGATGGTGAAGTATGACATATCGTTAGAATCCTCTCAATGTACAGAGTGACATATATATATGTCGAATAATTTCTAAAATTCACTTTTGACATTTTCAACCCTTGCCCGGAGTTGCCGACTCGAAACCGTTTACACATCATAAATTATATCAAAAATGTAAAGTGAAGTGTAAAATTTTACTTTTAGACCTTATTACCCGACTGCGTCAGAAGAAGGGGAAATGTTTTTGGAGCGTATGTATGTATGTATGCATGTATGTATGTATGACATTTCTTTGGCACGCGCTACACCTCAACAGCTTGATGGAATGTGACGTATGACATATTATCAGAACCCTCTCAATGTGCAGAGTGACATATACATATATATGTGGAATAATTTCGAAAACTCACTTTTGACATTTTCAACCTTTGCCCGGGGTTGCCAACTCTGAAATATTTTTGCATCGTTATTTATATCGTTAGAATTACATTATATCAAAAACGTAAAGTTGTGTGTAAAGTTCTGATTTTAAACCTTATTTGACTGGACTGAACAACGCGTGCGGAGTCGCAGGAACAAGCTAGTGATAAATATTATAACACTGTTGCAAAAATAATTTATTCTGCAATTATATTTAAATGTGTTTAGATTTTTTGTTACTTTATTGCGTAATTTGCCTTTTCAGATCGCATAATTATATGATTTTGTAAGTAGTCGGCAATTATGGTACGTTCGTGGTCTACTTTGGAAAGGAATATTATAATGTGTTTAAACATAACGTGTAAAGAATCGAGGTCGTGAGAAAACAAATAGACTTTTAAATACCTATTGTATACGATGGTACCTGAAAGAGTTATAAATGCAGACTTAAAAAAAAAAGACGGTTTCTACATTCATAGCCCCACACTAGGATTTTCTCCTGTGTCGTGGGTGCCATGGACACACAAAGACGAATACACAAACACCCAGACCCAGAACAGAAATCTAAACTCATCATTCAGATGCCTGTCTGGCCGGGAATCGAACCCGGGACCCACTGCGCGATAGATCAGTATGGTAACCGCTCGGCCACGCGGGTCGTCAAATTTATTTTTATAAATTTTAAACGTCAACTTATTTTATAAGTAAACTTGCTGTGTCTCGCGGATTCCCCCGCTACTTCTTGAGAAAAAACATACAACGTGAAAGAAACGTCACGTTGTATGTAAGAAGGCTATAGGATATAGGCTATATAACAATATAGCCTATAGCCTTCTTCAATAAATAGACTATTCAACACAAAAAAAAAAAAACAATCAGAACCAGTAGTTTTTGAAATTATCGCGTACAACCAAACAAACTCTTCAGCTTTATAATATTAGTATAGGCTAAGTTTGGTTAGTTTCAAGGTAGAACTCTATGTGGTTAGACTACGGAAGCCACACCTAATTTTGCCTAAACAGCAGTGCATACGCTGCTGTGTTCCGGTCTGAGAGTGCCATAAGGGAGATGATATTTACCCGACTATGTCAGTATGAAGGTAATGTTTTTCTAGCGTGTGGTGGTGGTGTGTGGTGGTGGGCACGCGCTACAGCCCAAACGGCTTGACGGGTGACCAATGACATATCATTAGAATCGTCTCACTTTGCATAGTGACATGGGCTATATCATTTAAAAAAAGCTTTTGAAAATAGAGAAAAGGGGGGGGGAATCTGTTTTACTATTAATACAATATGGGTATCAAAGGAAAGCTAGTAAATAGACCAATCTAAAGTTATATATATTGCTATACTTTTACTTGACTATTTTAATGAAGCTCGTATAAGCGTTAAATTAAATATTGTGAAAAGAAATTTCGTTTTAGGCAGTCGGTTTTTTTGTTTTAATGTTTTTTTTATAAGAAGTGTTCGAACATAATGCCTAGGGTTAGCAATAGATCAGTGTACAATGTCTCTGATGTTATCTGACTTTGATTATAGTTCATGGGTGGAATTTATCAGGTATTTCCCCTTTGACATTATCTAACACAAAGATATATAAGTTACTAGCTGAAGTACTCGTGCTTCGCTACGGGACTTAAAAATAATCGCCATCTTTAAATAGTGGAAAATATCGAAATCGAGAGTAGCCTAGTAGTAGTCAAGTATATATATTTCTTAAATTGGTCTATTAACATAATTTGATTTGATACCCATATTGTCGTAATATGTAGTAAAACAAATGACGCTTCCCTCCCTTGTCCTTCATTACCAAACGTCATTTTTAGACGCTAGACTCTTTCTACACTCATAGCCCCACAGTAGGATTTTCTCCTGTGTCGTGGGTGCCATGGACACACAAAGACGAATGCACAAACACCCAGACCCAGAACAGAAATCTAAACTCATCATTCAGATGCCTGTCTGGCCGGGGATCGAGCCCGGGACCCACTGCACGTTAGATCGGTATGGTAACCGCTCGACCACGCGGGTCGTAAGTACGCAAAGCTTTAAAACATATCCTATATAAAATTGATCCGTTTGTCGTAGATCTATTACGTCCAAGGTAATAAAAGAAAAAAATAATAAAAAGCAGTGTTTAATATACGCTCCAGAGTTTCTTATGGTTTGAATACATACAAAAATGCATACAAATATTGGAGTAATCTAAAACCGCAGTGGAAGGGAAATTACATCCTATTCCAATCTAATGATCGTTCAATTAATGCTAATGTCGGAACTGAATGCACGTGTGCACTTGTGAAGCAACAACAAATCCATTAAGCTGACTATACAATTTCAATACAGGAGATAATTAAATTATTCACACATTTAAGTATAGATGAAAGCGAACCGTTTAAAGATGCCATTTATACTTTGTTCAACATATCCAAAGTAATATTATTATTAAGGCGTATCTTTGTAACGATGGATTGATGGATGTTAGTCTTTAATGCATTAAAATGATTTAAACTAACTTTGGCTCACTGACAGTGGCGTAGCGTGGGCTTACGCCGCCCGGGGCGGAAATTGAATTAGCCATACATACAAATTTTGACGACCAAAAAAAAAACGACAACATCCTAGCTTGACGACCAAAAAAAAACGACAATATCTAACTTGACGACCAAAAAAAACAACAATATCTAACTTGATGACAAAACAAGGTTGCCAAATCTGTTTTTGCCGCCCGCCCCCCATCTGTTTTTTGGCGCCCCTCAAAATGTGCCGCCCGGGGCGGACCGCCCCTCCGCGCCCCCCTCGCTACGCCACTGCTTACTGATAGTTCATGGCCTGAATTAAAATATAGGATATTTTTTGCGGTGATAAATGTGAACGCGGGCAAGAAAATGCAAGATTTCCTGATGGTAGGACCAATGTAGTTCGACCGGAAAGGTACACCTATTTCTAACGTGAAGCTGTTCTTGCGTTTTGATGGAAGTCAACTTCAGATACCCTTGTTATATAAGAAGTTGTTGTTGTCAGTCATTTACCATCAGGTGAACAGTATGCTCGTTTGCTACTTTAGTCTGGTAAAAAATCAAAAATATACATATGATACATATAAATAACATATCTCTTCTGTTCATAACTATACATAACGTAACACATAATATAACCAAACTATTATCTATGACCCCAACATTTGATCCGACCGACCCCGGATACACGAACATCCCGAACAGTGTTCGTGACTTCGTGTAACGGTTAAAATGTGAGTATATGTGTATATGTACACCCATACGCGATAATATGAGCTGAGCGTAGTGACGTCACAGCAAAATGACTGCAAAATATAAAACGAAAAACTATTATCAGATGATAGACTGAAACAGATCGTTAACAGCAGTATAACTAACTATATTTAAATTTAAAAAATACGGTTGTCGGTAAAGTCGTTTTACGTGATAACGTTATTAAGGAAAATTGCATACTTTTATGAATTGAATTATGTTCACTGAATCATCATTATTTTGTATACTACAATCTTGTAATAATATATAGTCCTAAAAAAAACTATTAGTCGCTTGAACTATTAGTCGTTCACATAATTACCAACTTTTACAACTCACGTACAATTTATTTAAAAAAGTATTCATTAGAAGATTATATTTGAAAATTTAAAAAATGCGGCAACGTCAATCTAATTTATTGCGATTGGAACGAAACGTAAATCTTATACGGATCTCAGGAAGCACTGTCGGAAGCGATACAAGATTAGATTTATGAGCAAAATTTACAGCTAATGCGAAGTCGAATCGAGTTATCGCGATTGGAACGCGAAATACTGCAGAAAGTCTAGTCTGTCCAGATAGGTATGCCACCTACCATTCTACCTTAAACATGAGATTTTGATATTCTTTTCAAAGTTTATTATTTGCACGCGACATGAAAACTAATGAGTTTATATATTTCTGTTTGTGTTTTGTTTATTTCAGATTCATGAATTGATGTTTATTCACATTGCCTTCCACAAAATTATCCGCAAGAAACTAAATTTCATCGATGTCGTCCTACACAAAAACCATGAACCTATTTCTGAGTAGTACGTACCAATACCAATCGGTAATAAATTAACAATAGTGCCATAATTAATTCATTCTCTCGTGGAGATAATATCTATCACCATCTCCGACATTTGTATTAATAATGCCGCAAGCACTTGATAAAAGCAAGGCACTTGACATCTGACCCGCGCCGTATCAAACGCTTGTGCCAATTTTATCATATTCGTAAATGAATACTATCGACTATCGTTTCCGGATATTCACTAATTGATCACTCCGTCAATTAATGTAACATCGGAGATAGTTATTTATAAAACAGATTATTTCAATATTCAGTATGCTACAATTTTCTATTATCGATCTCTACACATATCGCAAGGAAGACTTGAAAACGAAATAATAATCTCTTCCAGTAAACTAGAGTCTAGTTTACAGGAAGAAATAGTTAATTTCATTTCGTTACAATTTGGTCTAGTTACTAGACCAAAGACCCATCAGGATCTATTAAGTAATTTTGAAAAGAAGCTGGCCATGAACCATGACAAATAAAATCTGTTTCATCTTAAAATTGGAGGTTTAAATTTAAATAGTGCAATTACGAATTAATTTAAGAAGAGAATATCTAAATTCAAAGCCATAATAATAAGATATTTCATAATAAAAATAAGAAACGAGCATGCAGATATGCAGGCTGTAGGGGTTCTACTAGTTTTGATGATTATGATAATGATGACGAAGATTATGATCATTATATATATCTACAGTAACTGGAAATTACAACTATTATTTGCAAAAATATAAACACAAGCTGAATCCACTATCGCTAACTGCATTTCCCTTTCAATTACCAACGAGTACAGATTCCGCCCTCTCCCGCAATCATGTATTTCCTATTAACGATCCATTTGTAGCTGCGGTTATGCGGGAACCCACGTTTTCAGGCCATCTTTCATTACGTGGAGCTGGATCTATACATGCAGCTGTAATACAGGTATAACATGTTCTACACACGACTCCGCTCCCACGCATAAACATTATGTCGCGTAAAGATACAGTGTCTGGTGATAAAAGTGGTCTAGAACTAAGATTTGTTTATACGCTCAATAGAATGCAATGGAATAATATAAAAATCATTCAGAGATTACACGTGGGATCACCACGTCACCCCTGTTTTCGATCACCCGTGCATAATCTCTTACATCTCGCACGCCTACTATCCTAATTGGAACACTAATTACTATTTATTATACGTCACACTAGTCTAATGATTAATTCTGAGCATGCCTGCACATTTTATTATGGCACCTGATTATTTTGTCTTTAGTTTCAGTCTGTAACATGTCTACTTCAGTTCAGTTAACATCAGTTATATTTGTTTTTTTTTTATAAATATGAAGCAGCAAACGAGCAAGCAGCCCACCTGATGGTAAGTGGTTACTACCGCCCATGGTCATTTGTAAGCAACTTCATATAGAACAGGGGTTCTATCTGAAGTCCATCACAGATGCGTTGCTACTCCCGAGGACTGAGATGGTCGCCTCATATAAAAGTGAGCCGGCAACCACACCCTTCCACCGAAACGCAAGAACTGCTTCACGCTAGAAATAGGTGTGGCGGTGGTACTTCCCCAGTCGAACTACATTGGTTCTACCACCTGGCAAAGACTTCAGATAAAGCTCTTGTTCTATATGAGTTATTATATATGTAATTATAGGTTTATGTCATTTATATCGTCATTTATTTTAGGCTTCATATCTTTTTCAAAGAACTTTAAATGATAGTTTCTATTTGAAATATCAAAAGACTGCTAATTTCGTTTTTTTGCACGACATACATATTTGCATTAATTTACAAACACATTTCTACCACAGCAAAATACAAAGCTTCCATTCTTACTTGTCTAATCTGAAAAATAACTGCACCAATTTCGAGAGAACACACTTAAGATAGAACACTACACAATAGTGTGTCAACTAACCGGAAAATGCGATAAATCGCATTTTTATAATAACACCGCTTGATAATTATCGTAAAGAATGTGAAATTCCAGTAATAACTGGCTGACGAGATCCGATGGCGCGTATCTGATGAGTAAAGTGTGTTGAATCGCAGACATAAACTCAGACGTGTAATTACGCCGCTAGATAAAACTGCTACGTAAATAAATAACCGATCCGTCTGCAGCGATGCGCGTGCGCAGGCACTGTTCGCAATGGAATGTAATTTTGAAAGATTCTAATAGGACGCGATGTGATTCATAATTATGTTAGATGATACGTTCATAGTGTTATGTTTTCGTTAATTCAAATTCAATTCAATTCAATGCTTCATTGCTGGGCACACCGTTTTAGTGATAGTCCACGCTAGGCATAAGATTGGAAGACTTCAGACATCTTTTAGAACTTTTTTAATAAGAAGAAGCCATTTTGTAATAAACACGTTAATTCAGAAAACCAGCGTTTGGGATTCGAATTTCGGATTCCCAGATCGATAGGCCAAGTTCCAAACCTACTCAACCAACAGACATATGAAGAATTATAAGAGAATATTAACGTAAATCAATTAAGGAATTTACTTTATTACACCATCTATTCACATAAATACGGGTATATAAGTATATTCTGTTTTCGCGACATCTCTGTTTATTTTCACAACACAAAACAAAAAGTCGTAAATCACTATCTCACGAAGGCTAAAACCCATGTCATAGTTAATTCATGTGTGGAGTCGAATGGGTGATAATTAACTACGTGTAAGTAGAATCGTGAGAGATAAGGGTGCCCACAGACTAATGTATCGATGTCGAAAAACATCGATTGAACGCGTTGATCGAACGAAGGTCGATCGATCGACGATGGGTATGGTAGCTGGTCAAATACCGAAAAAACTAAGATTGATCTATAATTGAACCGATCGGTGATTGAGTTTACTAAAATGTGCTGACTGCAACATCAATAATACTTATCGAATAGATAACCTCTTCGCTTTCTTTATGTATGTACTTAATGATAAGGCAGACGGGCCACCTGATGGAACGTAGTCACCGTCACCTATGGATATGCAACGCCAGAGCAGTCACCAACGCATCGCCGGCTTTGAAGGAGAGCTCTTTTTGCACCTTTCATGAACAGCCCTATGTCATTGCGTTCAGGGAACACCTCAGGAGGAAGCTCAATCCACATCAAAATGTCGCAATGTCGACGCATCTTTTCCATCGATGCACATCAGATAACAAATGCCGATCGATGTTAAATAGTCGAAGCATCGATCGACGATCTATCGATTAGTGTGTAGACGCCCTAAGGCTACGCTACCGGCGTAACAATTAAGCAGATGGTTGCATCCACAAACGTGGCGTGACGGTTTACTAATTTCTAAGGTTTTCGCGAACTCCGTATGGAGATTAAGCGGACAAGGTGCTAATTAGCGTTCACTGCACTAGAAATGAAGGCGACGTTCACCTATCAGGTTAGTTTTGAGGTTCAATTGCATATTTATCAATAATTAACTTGAATGCGTATAAAATATCAACTGGTATATTCGTATGTATACCAACTAGTCGATATTCAACCATAAAGATAATTAAAAAAACGTTTCTTTTTAATTTATAACGCCTATTACCATACAAATGAGAAACCTTCACGTTAAATAACAAATAATTAAATTCTATGAATGCGTAGTAAACAATAATCGCCATTCAATTACATTAAAGCTTAAACTACTAAAGAAACAATAAAATGCACACAAATTGAGAACCTCCTCCTTCTTGAAGTCGGTTAAAAAGAGAATAAGTTGACAAATCTGTTGATCCACCTTAAATAAAACTCCATATGTTATGATACTTTATTGTATAATAACTGGGAATGGGCTGCACTGACCACGAAGTTATCTTATAATATATAAGTTAAATATAAAATAAAAAAAGAAAGATAATTCATGTTTAGATTATTAGGAACAGTCCTTATCGTATGTAGAGACGGTTTAATTCTTATTGGAATTATTCCATTTTGTAGTGGGTAGAGTGTAATCAGAATCCACTAAGAAAACTAATTATTACTGTAACTATATGTCCGGACGACAAATAGTTATTTCATAATAATAATATATGAAAGATATCGATTATGTAGAGACGGCTAAAAATTAGAATCTTATTGGAATATTTCAGTTGTGTAGTAACGTTTAATCAGATTCCACTAAGAAAATTAAATGTTACCGTACCAGATAATTAAATAATCCAGAATTAATAGTCCTCGTATGTGCATAAAGTAATTGAAGTTTTATGTTATTTACTGCCATTACTGATGTAGAGCCATCGTACGAATTCTTTAAGTTAAATTATAACAGTGTGTTTATACGAAACTGTTACAGACCTAGATAATACCTATTATTGTTTTTAGGTACGTGGAATAAGATTTTAGCCAGTGAACATACCTGTTTCCTCTTTACAGGGAGTTGCTTAGCAATGAGCGGTGTGGGGGGCGCGATCGGCACGTCGCGCTCCGCCACGCCGTCCAACAGTACGGCGCACTTGTCCCGCTCGGGCTCCTCGTCGGCCACCAGCAGGAACCGTCGCCAGCGCGCCGAGTCGAAGCCCCAGTGGCACGTGCGGTGCTCCGTGGCGTGCGAGTGGCACACGAACCGGCGCGGCGAGTACACCGCGCGACATTCCACACACTGCACTAGTCCCAGATCCGGCGAGCACACCCCGCGCGCGCCCCCGAAGCACTCGTGGTACACGCGGAAGCCGTGCAGCTTGCGCACCGCCGAAGCCGGCGCGTGCAGCAGCGCCGCGCACAGCCGCTCCGCGTCCGTCTGCGTGATCAGCCCGCACGACGGCGCCGAGCGCGGCAACACTCCCGTCGATTTCAGCTCGTGCAGCTGCTCCGGCGTGCACCGCGAGCAGTAGATCTGCAGCTCGTCGCACACGCGATTGATCTGCTCCAACGTGAAGTCCGTCAGCACCGAGGTGAGGATCTGCGGCAGGCACAGGCGCCGCTCGCCGCCCACGCTGAAGCAGGAGATGGGCTCGCCCTCGAGCGCGGTCTCGCCGCGCTCGCCCAGCACGGGGTCGGCGGTCAACAGGATGGGCGGCGCGGCGGGCGGCGGCGGCGGCGGCGGCGCGGCGGCCGGCCCGGCGCGGCCGCAGC